>APFE030014917.1:33547-64962 GCA_000404065.3 Pinus taeda | reverse complement strand
CTCCGGGGGCAAGGGCAGTCGGGTGTGCTAACGCACCCTGGTGTACACTTCTAAACATAAGTCATAGTATAATGCGCATCATGATGTTTGGTAGATAATGCATGCATCTCCATCATGCATGTTTGCTTCATCATGCATCGTTTTGCCATCTCTAATGCAACATATATAAGGCATCCACAGACAGATCTCAATCCAACTGGGAGAAATAGATGCATCCACATTCTCCATAATGCGGTCGCATTTCCTATCCATTCAGCATTCTCCGAACGCACCGCAATAGAGCAATGACAAAATATGGGGTATCGGTCCGGATCCGATAGCGAGTATAGACGTGTCTAAGGGCGAGTATAACCCAATAGGTCAGAGTGTCAGATTGTGAATTCGAAAACACGGGTTCGAATCCCGTTATTCGCCGCACCCCATTGTCGACCAGGCCCTCCCCCCCCATGAAATAAGTAAAGCGATGGCCCTGGCTTTCAATACGTTACGCTTCATATTTCTTCCCCTAAGGCATAATCCATCTTCATTTGTATCATCCAAAAAGGTCTCCAATGTATGTCTTAAGACAGCCATGCTCAAGGAGGACAAAGGTCTATTCTTTTTTTGGGTTCATCTTCTGCAACTAGGCCAAGATGCTTCACTTAGGGTAGTTGTTGATCTGATTTCTTTCGTATGGGAAAATTCACCATTGCAAGTCTCATTTCAATAGCTGAAAGGTGGGTCGAATTTGAGGACTGGCTTGTGGATAATAAAGATGCAGAATCTCTCGCCAAAGTAAAGCTGCATTACAGATATGTTGCTTCAGTCAGGGGCCACATGAATTCATCCTCATAAAGAGGCTGAGATACATGTCTATAGTTTTGTCCAACCAATGAAGGGTACCATCATGTTGACCAAGGTAAGCCGCAGTTGAGATGAAGGGTTTTTGGAACAGTTAAGTAGATCAGCAGCGTCTTACAAGAAGCCCTAACCAGATCTTCAGGAAGGTATCATATGATCTCTGTGACAGAATGTCCAAATTGCAGCGTATTGATTAGACCATCCTCTTGCTTGGGACAGTGACTCTAGAGTCTAGATCTCCTTGCTGGCAAGTAATTTAGACTTCTAAATATTGTACTCTCTGTGTTGAACATTTGATATTGATAATAAAAAGAATTGTTCAAGAGTTTTCCCCACCTTGGAGTTTTTCCCTAGCTTGAGCCAAATTTTTGTGTCCTCTTGTCTTGGCTTGTCTTTTGCATCTATGTTAAATGTTCTTTCGTCAGTTATTGTCCTATGTTAATGGCTAATGTGATTGCTAATGGATTAATGGAGTTAATTATGGGATAATGAAGTAACTGTCCTAAGCAAATAACATGTTATCTCAAAATTAACATGGTATCAGAGCACAGGAGAGGACAAGCCCAAGAGTAAAGAGTTATCTCAAAAGGTTTATTCAATTCTTTGTGGCATTGTTCCTTAATGAACCAAGTCTGAGACTGATCTAGATCTACTTTATGGACTGTTCCAAGAAAACTGCAACCCTATGATCTGTCGAGTGACTTTGGTGAAGGAAAAGGTCTTGACCTCTTTGTACGTTTCTTTGCTCAATCGTGTTCTTTTGTCATATGGATGAGATTGCACGGGAATCATTTTTCATCGTGAAATTCTCAAATAGATTTCAGTATCAAACCTCCGCCAGAGTTTCAAACGAAATGATCCAGATTTCCCTTTGTGTCTACCCTCAAAATCTCTGCCAAATTCGATCCAACGATTGGCTCACACAGGGGGGGAAGGAGAAACGAGATATTTGAATCGGCAATATCATCCATTTTTCTATTACTACCTTCAATCAGACTCTATTTTGTATGTTTGAAGTTAGGGTTTTATTAAGGTTTGATTTAACCCCGGATTTGACCAGTTGAAACGAGAGGATTTAAAGGATCGAGTGAGCGCTTGCTAGAGCATAGCCCAGTATCTAAAGAATGGCTTTAGGACCGGTGAGAGGTCGAGCAGATTATGACTATCTCATAAAATTGTTGTTGATTGGTGACAACGGATTTGCTAAGTTACAATCATGAATTAGTTTCGTTATGCTACTATAGTCATGCATTGTTAGTTACAGGACTCGCTTCAGCTTCAAGTCTCGCACAGTTTCACATTGGACACAACATCAACATGTCTCTCGCTCTTCTGCATTAACACTGTGCATCACTACTGTATATTCCTCTGCATCAATATAAAGTATCTTTCCTCTGCAACATATGGTAATCGCTCCATGGTTCAAGACATTGCCGTGATCACAGTCTCCCAATGGCTCGACACAGTGCATACATAAGACACCACTCCATTTGCATATGTCTTATGCATGGTACGTATATGACTTGCTATACAATAGATATATTCACAGTTCGACATTGTCTCATATAGCCTCGGCACAGTCTCCGCGATATATATAATATAGATATACGGTTGGTCTCGATACAGTGTTCGTATAGACTCGATCTCGACACCTCTATAACAGAGTACATATATTGGAATCGAATACAGAGGATGGTCTATGATCTCTGCAATATGTATAGTACATCCTTTGTGATGTATGACTTAGTAATATATATATATATATAGTTTATGTATGGTATCAGCTCTCAAGTATGGCATCTTTGGCATCTCAGTTCCTCACAATTGTTTGTATGGCCTTACTGCAGTTATGAGCAGTGATGGTACATATATATATATATATATATATATATATATATATATTGCAACCTTATCGACAGTATGACAGGTTATTTCAGAACAGTATTGTCATTAGCGTAATGAAATGGCATCACAAAACTATAATGGTATGGAAAAACATCTTTATACTATTTTGTGAAGGATTTGTCTCTGAGACTCCAGTGAGGTGCTGCTAAAACAGTATCTAGAGGAGGATTTGAGTGGGCCGAGAGGCCTCGAAAGGACCTCATGCTTTAGTCGCCATCATGATTCTGTGCTCTACAAGGAGTTTCTTATTCTGTTCTGGGCCACAGAGAAGGGTTGTCATTACAGCAGCTTAAGAAGTCTGGTTTGGAGGACTAGCTTAAATCCTCTGCCCTGGTCGCAGTCATCTTGGGGAACAATGCAGTTAGATAAGCTATGGATAGTTGATCAAACTGATAGTGGGCAGAGGCCAATTCCATTTCCTAAGAAAACGACTTAAAAGGAATCTACAGGAAACAAAGTCAATCTGAAATATCAATAGATCCAAAGAAGTACTTCAAATCAATTAGCAAGGATGTTGATTCCATTGTTTGCAGAATTCCAGTCTAGAGGAATTTAACAAGGTAACTTCAGTGTACAATGCTTTAATGATTTGTTATATTTGCAATAGTCCTACAAAGAAGTCACTGCCGTTATTCAAAGACATGAAGAAGGATACAATTTGTATACTCTTGTCTACATTTAGGCATTCGATGGAAATGGGTGATTAAGCAATTAAGGATGCAAGTTGCACTCCCATTGTTGGTTATGTGACTGTTTGGATGTGAAATGAAATAGAACGAAAGCAGAAGTTCAGCTACAAATTAAAGAGAGCCATATCTACTCCCAAATAAACAGAGTTGGCATCTCTTTGTTTCCTGCATGCTCTGGAAGTGACCAATAGAAGTGGGCCTCTCCCTGGTACGAGTTCAGTGCATTGCCACTCATTCTTGGGCTGCGTACTATCTCAAGGACCAAAACTAGATTTTTCTGTGGAGTATTGAAGTTGCATATTCAGGGGTGACATTGAAGAAGAAGAGCAGAATAACCAGGACCAAATCTAGAGATCAAATCGAATTAAATATCAGTCCACCTTGCAAGTTGATTGAACATGGAAGTTGTTGGTGCAATTTGCATATGACTGGGACAAGTTATAAAGGAAATAACACTGCTGGACGTGGCCAGTTGAAAGGCTGATATGTATGATAGGTCTTGGTTAGATATAATTTTAACAAGAGCCTCTGCACATGCAAATCTTACATTGAGACTTTACAGTCATTACTATACTAAAATTCTGGTTCAGCCACAGTAAAGCCCGGTGTTATAATAATACAATGAATTTAGAACAACAGATTGGAATTGTATTGAAAGCAAAAGCCCAGACCTTGGAGAAAGATGTGAAGACTCCCTGATTCCTTACTAATAGGATAGGATCATGATAGGATCCTCTCATGAATTATCGATTACTAAGGATGAAGCTCTTCTATAGCTAACATCATATTTTAAACAAAAATGAAAGATTACATATTCGGATCTTGATAAATATCTGATGGAATAAAAGCATGCCTACGACATTTGGTTTTATGAGCAATATACCTCTAACATGGATGTCTTATTTCTTTAGTCCTAGAGGGAGTCGTCTGTTGAACTCTCCCAGCCAGTATAGTTAAGAACATTCCTATTTATGGAAATGCACTGTCAGAACCATGGCATGTTTGATTATCTGAAAAATTTTTGGATCTCATGATGAGCAGATTGCCAGATGGATATTTTGCACCTTATCAAATGGAAAGACTGATCATATTGTAGAACCATCTATGGAGAGATAAGTTGAGGCTTGTGGTCTCCCTGAGTGAGAGGGAATAAGAACAGTTAAGTATCTTCCTTAACAAGTTTTGATATCCCGAATTTGCAGGAATCAGAGGATTGCTAAGTACCGCTAAGATCTCTGTTGCAAGAATGACTAATTGTAAGTAGTTGTGTGCCTTCATATATATATATACATCTATATGCTACTGGATGGAGCAATGAGGCTCCCATTGACGAACTGGTCAGAAATAGCCACGTTTTTGGAAAGCAGCCTAGCACTATTCCTTTTATGAAAGGATCTTTGGTTAAGATGGAACATTGAGCTCTAAGAGCTCCTGAGGGCCTGGGGTACTTCTTGAGAACTATGAGTGACCATAGGGTGAGTGGTTCACCTTCCCCTATTGGTGCGTTGTGTACAAGGTGAGTGGTTCACCTTCCCCTGTGATACCCATGATGATTGACATGTGTGTAGAGTGAGTGGTTCACCTTCTCCTATGGCATATGAGCAGGACCAATGAGAGATGCATTCAGGCATCTGCTTGCAGAGATGTTGGTGGGACGTGGTTCATCCTTTCCCCACATGTAGGATGCTAATTCCCTACGATTGATGGTTGACATGTCGGTGGGACGTGGTTCACCCTTTCCCCAGGTGTAGGATCCTTCCTACGATTATTGGTTGGCATGCATGTAGGACGTGGTTCATCCTTTCCATACTCTTGGTTTGCATGCATGTAGGATGTGGTTTATCCTTCCCCTGCATATGGTTGTGACATGTGTTTGTAGGATGTGGTTTCTCCTTTCCCTACGTATGGTTGTGACATGTGTTTATAGGATGTGGTTTCCCCTTTCCCTATGTTTGGTTATGAGCAGGATGTGATATACTCTTTCCCTGCTAGTGTCCCTGCATCATCCTACCTATGTAGTCCAGAACACATGGGAAGTACCTCTCACCTAGCCAATGAGTTGGGAAAAGTGGATAGGGACCATAGCACTACCGATGGATGCATCATGTACTCCCGTACTCCCTATGTCTAGGATGTTGATGTTCAATAAACTTGATCACTTGACATCAAGTCTGATTTCGGTTCTTCACATGGTTATGTGGACTGACCCTAGTCAGTAGAGAGTGGGAAGGTCTTGTGACTCACTCTCGATCGATTCTTCATTATCTATATCAATGTTCCGCAAAGTTGAGACGAGATACAAAGATGGTTCATGGCGACAGAATGGCATGATAATAGGTGACAATGGCTAATGGTTTGACAGGTGAAATTCTCCCTAGTTGAGAGGGCGTGTTAAAATTGGCAACTAGGGCCAAATTTAGACAGCTCCTTTGGGGGAGATAATTGTCACATTGAATTCCTATTTTCGAAAGGACCAAAATCAACCTAAAGATCATCAAATTTGGATAAGGAAAAATATTTATTTATTTAAAAGAAATTCTTCAAGTCAACCTTATCAAGGCGGGAAAATTGAAAATTTGAAATTCAAATTTGCCTCCAATTGTCAAGGTCGGCTTCACCTTCATAAGGAAAAATCGTCATACATACATACATACATACATAATATATATATATATAAATATATATATATATATATATATAGGCATCTCCATCTTATTTGTACAATCAAAAAGTCTCCAAATGTATGTCCAAAAAGGTCTCCAATGTATGTCTAAGGCGACCGTGCTCAAGGAGGACGAAGGTCTATTCTTTTTTTGGGTTCATCTTTTGCAACTAGGTCAAGATGCTTCACTCAGGGTAGTTATTGATCTGATCTCTTTCGTATGGGCAAATTCATCATTGCAAGTCTCATTTCAATAGCTGAAAGGTGGGCCAAATTTGAGGATTGGCTTGTGGATAATAAAGAGGTAGAATCTCCCGCCAAAGTAAAGCCACATTACAGATCCATTGCTTCAGTCAGGGGCCGCAAGCATTCATCCTCATGAAGAGGCTGAGATACATGTCTAAAGTTGTGTCCAACCAGCAAAAGGTACCATCATGTTGACCAAGGTAAGCCTCAGTGGAGATGAAGGGTTTTTGGAACAGTTAAGTAGATCAGCAGTGTCTTACAAGAAGCCCTAACAAGATCTTTAGGAAGGTATCATATGATCTCTGTGACAAAATGTCCAAATTGCAGCCTATTGATTAGGCCATCCTCTTGTTTGGGACAAGGAATCTGGATCTCCTTGCTGGCAAGTCATTTAGACTTCTAAATATTGTACTCTCTCTCTGCTGAACATTTCATATTGACAATAAGAAGAATTGTTCAAGGGTTTCCCCCACCTTGGGGTTTTTCCCTGCCTTGAGCCAAATTTTTGTGTCTTCTTGTCTTGGCTTGTCTTCTGCATCTATGTTGAATGTTCTTTCATCAGTTATTGTCATATGTTAATGGCTAATGTGATTGCTAATGGATTAAAGGAGTTAATTATGGGCTAATTAAGTAACTGTCCTAAGCAAAGAACATGTTATCTCATAATTAACACATGGCAAGTGGTATCTCGCTCAAGTGATGGGATGCAGGTGTTCTTGGGATGGATGTGATCCTTACCTCTCATGGTAAGTTGTATTTGGCCCATTGTCACTGGACGATAGGATGGATGTGATCCTTACCTCTCATGGCAAGTAGTATCTCGCCTCTTGTTATTGAAATGTGTAGCTTGGAAGGTATTCTACAAGCCCAGATCTAGGGTTTGTGAGAATTTTGGTCCCAAAAGGACTTTGTGGGCAAAAGACCCAAATGAAGGGGTTTTAGACCAAGATGGGGTTTAAAATTCTAAAAGGACATTAAAAGGAAAAATTAAATCCTAAGTCTAAGTGTATAATTCCTCTAAGATCTAGAGGGTTCCTAAGAAGGCTTATGGAATCTATTTAAGGAAGGACTTGGGACAAGGCTAAGGCATCAAGTGAGAGGAGCTCACTTGGTCGAGCAGGGTTGCAAGGAATGTAGCTCCAAGGGATACCGAACTTGGAGGCCGAGTATTCCATTCATCTGCGTTCGCTCAAGAGAAGGTTCAGCCAGAGGTGCCGCAGACCTAATATCCTAAGCCAAAAGCAGTAGGAGGGACGACTTAAGTGCTCTCCACATGATTTGTTTAGGGTATGAATAGGTGATCGGCTGGCCATGTTTCTCTCTAAGGGTTTGGGCATAAAGTGGGTAAAAACCCAAGTAAATCGGACCGCTAGATTTATGTTCAGTTGGAGGATGATGAGACCTCTATATCAGTGTTTCTAGAGGGCCACAAGGCTTGTTGGGCATACAAATCAAGGCCACACACCTCAAAGAACAAGGCAGCTTGAGAGAGAGGGTTTTTACCAAGTTTGGGAGGTCTGTACAGCCTATGACGGGGCAGATCTGAAGTTGATCAGATGCCCTAATGGAGAGTCGTCCACCTCAGAAGGTAAGCCTAGATCCATAGAATTTGGAACTGCTACAAAAGGAGTTATGAATTGAGAAAGAATTGATCTTCAAGATGGTGAATGCATGGTGATGGGAGGTTGTTCCAAGGGTTTGGAATAGCAGAGACTCAACTCCTAAGTATAGTGAGAAGAAGTGTGTCTCATCACTGTTAGAGGAGCAGTTCTAAGGGATTTAGGACTGAGATCATTGAACTCTAGTGTAGGGGAGTGTAATAGAGGCAAGTTCTGGGCAAATGTTATTGTGAAATCTCTGTGATTTAGCCGCTACAGTACTGATCCTTACAGGAGGGCTGAAACTCCTGAGATGGGCCTGTTTAGCATGACCATGAGGGCTAGCAAGTCAATGGAGTGAGGCCACATCAATTAAGGAATAATAGCAGACTGTACAAGAGCTGAAATAAAGATCTGTTGATGGGCTGAGTTAGGATACTTCTGCATTCATGACAGAAGCCCTAAAAGAAGGACCCTAATCTCAGGAATGGACGTCCAGAACAGCAGTAAAAGATTACCTATCAAGTTCTATCCCTTGATGTTGAGATTTGTGCACTTTCAGTGGACAGAGATGAGGAGGGATATGTGTGAGGGCAGACTTAGAGCCCTAGATCTGGAAGGGTATTCAGTGCTTGAATAGCAGTGTAAAGAAGCCCTAGAAGAGGGCACTAGACAAATAGATGTCAGTATAACAACCCAACCTAAGCATAGAAATTACATGGAACTCAGAATGGTATTTATCATGAGAATGTGCATGCTACAGCCATTTAAATATTTGTTTCTCCATTACACATTACACAGAAATGTATATATCAGCAGGGATGCAAGTGTCTCATAGTCATTTAATTCAAAATTACATAGAGCATAATGGACAGAAGGACCTGGTATAATACCCTCAATGAAATCAGCTTCATACGGCGAGTATACTCCAGCAATGAACCTTTGAATATGCAGCTCGAAATTCTGGTTGGCACTCAGCCCATAAAATTGATTACACACCAGCAATAAGAGTACCCAAGACAGCATGGAACCCAGTCTTCTCTAGCAGCCACGCAATGGTATTATTTGTGGTGATTAGCACAAATTTTGGAAGGTGACGAATTACCAGAAAATGAAACAACTCGTCCTCTTGAAATTCAATAATTCTGCCACTGAAAATCCTTCTTTAAATCAGCTCCCAATTTCTGAGTACAAATATATCAGCACAGCTTCACTAATGGCAGCAATAACACACCCTTCTTGGCACTGTGAACTCATGGCACAAATGAGGCTGGAATGCAACCTGGTCTGCCCCTCAAATCTAATAACTCAGCCTCAAATTGGGGCAGCAAAATAAATCAATCTCTACAAGTCTGTTTGGCCTCTTAATCTGGAAAGATCCACTTTTGAAATATGGCAGAGAATTTGTCCTCCAAATTATGCAACTCAACCTTGGTAATGGCTTCCGGTATCGGCCCTCCAACCCTTAGGTACTCAGCCGTCTCGGCCTCTTGAAGACTGTATGACCTGCAATAAACACCAGTGGAAGATCTGAAGTAATCTTCCCCTCAGCTAACTAGGGTGGCACTCGAAGTCCACCATAATTTGCTATTGAGTTTCACTTTAAACTCCTGAAACTCACTTGAGCTTCTACTCAATGTCAAATAGAAATGATAGAATAGAATTCCTTCCAATTCAGCCCAATCCTCTATTTATAATCCTCCATTGAGCCTCCTTCTAGCTTCTAGATTCCCCTTTTTCCCTATTATTTTATTGGTGGGGCCCATTTTCCACTGGGAAACTTTTTGCCACCATTTTAAATAAAATAGTAATTTGCCTCATTTCTCAATAAAATATTATTTTGCTGCCATTCTCCAATAAAATAATAATTTTTCTTCACTCCCCAATAAAATATTAGTTTGCTGCCATTTTCCATTAAAATAATATTTTTCCTTCCTCCTCCAATAAAATATTATTTTGGCGCCATCCAATTAAAATAACAATTTCTCCCTTCTCTCACAAAATAATATTCCCCTTTTTAATATTTCCAAAATTTTGCAAAACTCCTAAGTGATTTTTGCATGCACAAAAATTGGGAACATCACAGTGATTGCCAGCTCATTTTGTGAAGTCAGAATGTCCACCTTGGAGGTGCTTACATCTACTTGTAGGCAAGTCTTGGGGCAGTTTTGAAGGGCTGCTTATTTGAAGGAGTATTCCCTTTTAATCGTTTCTTTGCTATGACTTGAGGACTCATGTATCCACATGACTTGGAGCTAAAGCATGCACTTTGGAGCTCACTTGCGCACATTTGAGGGAGCTTAGGGGCTGGTGGATGACAGGTTGGAAGATGGCTTGAAGATTGACTGTGGTTGAGACGGCCTTTGGAGGCCAGATGCTGCACCAAGAGCCACTTGTACACCTTCATTATTGAGAAAGGTCACCTTTAGAGGGCTTTGTGCCCCTAGATATTGTACGCAGTATTAAAAGCCCATTTTGTTTTATTTTATGATAATTAATTGTTGAACATGGCTTTTTGCCCCTCCATAGGCTAATTTAGGGGATTTCAGGTTAGAAAAATAATATTTTATTGTGAGAGATGTTGAGCACCTCCTATATAAATAGAGGTGCACTTCCTCTCATTTTCTCATGCAATTTTGGGGGAGAAATCCCATAGCCAGTCTGAATTTTTTTGCTATCTCTCTTGTAAATTGGCTATGGGTATTTTAAGTTGAGCAAAATTTCCTGGGGAGGATATGTTGATTGGATGGTTCTCTCTCTTGGATGATTAGTGGTGATTCTTTGATGAAATGTGCTACTATATTATTCTCATCCAGTTTCTCTTGAGGAACCTAAGCATATCCTCCTCCCTTTCAATCTCCAAAGAAGATAGAAGGACACTAGGGTTTAAGGAATTGAGGAACCAAAGTGTAGCTTCCTCTCTCTCCTTGAAATTGCTTCCATCGATCCTCTTCCATAGATTTACTCCTTGACTGACTCCATATGCCCAAAAATTCATTGCTAAGGCATTGATTCTTCATTCTCCATCGCTTTATAACTTTTGTAAATCATTCAAAAAGTTTTGCTAGGGTTCCACTCTCTAGGGAATCTCATGATTGTGTATGTTTGGGGATATTCCCTTTGAACTATAACACTAATCACCCTAAAGAAACCTAGCAATTCTATCTTCCACCTAACCCATAAACCTGGCAATCTTATCTTCCACCTAACCCTAATTGGTTAAATCATTTAATTGGAGTGTGAAGTAGAAGCTCTTGAAAGCTCTTGACTTGGCTGGACTAGGCTATTTGATCTCCAAGATCTACAAGGAAAACACCCAATGAGCCAAAGGAGAGTTGGCCAAAAGCAAGAAGAGGGTTGGTGAGGTGGCAATAGCCCCCCCTCTAAGGTGTAGTGGGTCTCACATTTGAGCTTTTGGACTTTATCTCAAGAAGTGCGAGATTTTACTGTAATAGTACCACAAGAATATGGTCAATTTAAAGACTAATAACACCTTAGTATTAGACCAAAAGGTAAATTAGAGCAAATTAAACTTCCTTGTGCATCACAACCATTTAAAATTGAACGATGAGACTAGTAAACAATATGTATTGTTTGCTAAGAAGGTATGAAGAGTAGTTATAGGTCATCTCTTTGTAGTGTACTAACAGCTATACTTGTGTGAGAGCCTAAGAGACCTGCTACTTCATTTTCAATTGTAAAAATGTATAGTGCAGATTTATGTGTTGATTTTGGTGTCACCAAGAGAGTGCTACACTACATAGTATTGAACAACTTGTTCAACAACATTCTAAGCAAAAGAGGATACAAAACAATAGGAGTTCATTTCAATCTAGATAGAAATTACTACATATTAAAGACTGATATATGAGGCTATCTAGCTAGCTACTTTTTGAGCCAAAAAATGTCTCTTTGCTTTATCAATTATAATACACCATTGTTTGGCAAATTTTGACAAGTGTACAACATTATCAAAATAAAACAAAACATGAACTATGTAGAAACAATAGAAATACCTGTTTGAGATAATCATCGATGAACATGATGGCATGATCATCTTGACCCGTATTCAATTTGAATATGCGTAGAACCTCCTCTTTTCTCAAAGCCTACAAAAAAACAAAGAGTTATTAAACATAAATCTAATCCATGCACTCTAACAAATAGAAAAAGGAAAGATCTTAGAGTTATTTATATGTGCATTTATTATTAAATTATGCACATGTACTGAACATCATAGCTCATCATGGACCAAGCCTATGGGTGCTCCTCACATGCTATTGTTAGACTCCTCTCCTACAAGGAAAATTTTAGGGGTTGATATTCGCTTTCCATGGTTTTTCCAAAAAAAAGATTTGCCAATTTCCATTTTTTCTAAAAATGATTCACCCAAATTTTATAGGATAAAGTTATTTACCTTAAAAATCGCCAAAATTTTATAGGGACTATATATAATCATTAGAAAGTTGAATATTTTACAAAAATATTGTTGACGCAAAATCTAGCAGGCCTAGGAGAGGGATGCACTACTAGGCTTAAGCCTTAAACTAAACCAAGAGACAACAATGGGGTAATGGCCAACTGCAACCATAGCCAAAACCCCCTGCTCTTAATGGATTTTCACCAATGGGAGGAGTCCCAATATGTGGAATTTCACCTAATAGGTATTCTAGGTTTGAGTTGTGAGGTGACACAAAGAGATCTACAATGGAAAGACAATATTAGGCTCGAGACTCCAAGAGGAGGCAATACGCTTTCCTTAGAGAGACCAAATATAAGCAAACCAAGACCTAGGGTTTTATTAATGAATTGATAGTTGGGGCGGCCAAAGGTCCAGGTGAGGAGAAAGGGCTTCAAATAATGGTTTTCAACAAGGAACATGAAACCCTCAAGAAGCCCCAAGTTGAAGCTAAATCCAAAAATAGGATTAGCTTAGGGCTAGTAACTACAACAAAGAATTTTATGGACAAAATTGAAGTGAATGCCTACCAAAAGGAGGGATTTTTTAATAGCCACTATTCTCTTGGTATTTAGACTCTCCAACTCCGAAAATTCCTCTTCCCTAGAAAATTGAACCAAGCCCTAACTTGGTTGTTTAGCCTTAAAGGGGTCGAATTAAGGCAAAGAGAAAGGAAAAAATTTATGGATAAAAGTTAAAGTGATCACCAATGAAGGAGGGTCAATGCCTTATCCATGGGTGAGTGGAGTCTATAATGTGATAGGTCATCCAATAAGTTTCCAAGGAGGCGGAGATTTTGGATGCCCTAGCAACCAAAAACTCAACGATTACCTATGCAATGTATAAAGAATTTTTCATGGGAGAGCCACCAAGAGTTCACCAATCGGACAATTAATTTACATGTTATATGAGTAATGCATGCAATAGATCATCTAGATAACATTAAGTATATCTTCAACAAATTAGAAAAGAATTAGCATAACCTAAAATGAACATTATTCCATACATTAGGCATGAAGGAAATAGATATTCAACAATTAGGTGCATTTACAAGATAACATGTAAATATTCCATCTATTTGTCCAAAGAATAGCTCCAAATATCAAAATTCATTTATAGATCCAATCTCTACAACAAGAAAAGAGGGCTGAAAATTCTCTAGAGAGAGAGTGTTATGAATAAAATATATAAAATAATATAAATAAATAATAATCATAATAATAGTTAACTTAATAATAATTAGTTACTGAAAAGACATGTCTCTTAGGACATGACTTTCATTAAGGGGCACCTGCCTAGGTATATAAACGGGCCCTCATTTGTAACAATCTCATATATCTCATATCAATTATTTTATACACTATTCAATATATATATATATATTTCTATCCTCAATGGATATCTTCGTGTTCCAAGTGTTTTGAATATTACTGCAAAGAACGAATTTTGTTTGTTACATTGGTATCAAAGTCGTTATCTCTGTCCCAGCCATTGGCCAAGCTTTTACTACATACTCGAAGATTTTGGAGTTTCTCCTAGAACTCAACAGTCAGTTTGATTTTGGCCCTTGGCCACCAAAAGTTGAAGTTGACTTGGTCATTACATTTAAAAAATTAAAACTAAATAAATATATTATGGCCTTTGGCCATTAAAAGAAAATAAATAAATAAATAAAATTATATAGTATTAAAAAAAGGTGTGTATATATATATATAAGTCAAAAAATAATAAAATAAACTATATTAAGAAAACATTGAAAAAAATATATTAAAAAAAATTATAAAAAGTGGTAAAATAATAATTAAAGAAAAAAAAGTTGCATAGTCAATCGTAACCGTTTGCAGCAACCTACCGCCATAGTGGGCCACCAATCTAGTCGTTGTTACCATCAGCACAGACGCCTGTTGTCGCCTGTCCCACCGTGCTCAATCTTGAGCTCACCTGTTTGCCCCGTCGTTGTGTCAATCCGCTCTCATCCCTTGTCCCTATCGCTACTTGATCAATCATTTTGTTGTCCCTATTTCCCATCTTCTCACCGTACAATTGTAGCTTTGCTAGTGTGTCCATACAATTGAATTAGTGAGTCTGACCAATTCTCAATTTCAAGGGACAACCACCACTGAATAAAACAATTATCTTCTTTCGTATAGTGAAATTAATTATAGCAAGCCAAATTGTTGCAACCATACTCCAAGCTAAATTCTAAAATCGTACTCCAAGTTAAATTTGCAAGTGACCATCCGTACAATCACGTCTTCTCATCACAATTTGAAGGGGTGAAAGGGTATATATTAAAGTGATTTTTAATTTGGGTAAAAGGCTTAAAAGTGAAAAAAAAGGACTTGAAATATATTAAATTATAAAACAAAAGGTTTTTAAAAGTAGAAATATTTTTAGAGGGAATTGGAATACACAAATTTAAAAGGGAAAGATTCAAACAAGCCCTGAAGTTCCGCATCAAAATTAAAAAAGATAAAAATGGCAAAGTCTTATTGTTCCATTACTAAGTCAATAAAAAAGATTTATTTGAAGTATAAAAGTACACATTAAAGGAGAATAGGAGAATAGTTCAAAAAAGTATTTTTTAAGTCAAACAGGGTGATATATAATATGTAGACTCTAATATAAAGTTTATATATATACATGAAAGGGGGATTTAATAAAATATTACCTTTTATTAAAGTGCAAAAGAATATAAAAGAAGAAAAAAAAGGGAGTCAAATTATAATCACTATTAAATCACTTAATTAAGTATAAAAAAGTGTAATTATAAATATTAGAAAAGGTTACCTTTAAACCCTAAGCTCATCGACAAACACAAAATGGAGTCAATCATTGAAGAAAAAAGAACGGGTTCTAATCTTGAAATGAAGAAAGAAAGATTCTCCCATAAGGGTCTTCCAATTGCAGTTTTCAGATTATTTACATTAATGGGGAGTACCCAAAGAAAACGATTAATGGCATTATTAGCATAACCGACAAAGAAAATTACATCAATATTAATTTGGTGAATCAACTATCAATTCCAAAGCCAAATATTGGTGAAAGGAAAATATTTTTGGCGAGAAAGAGTATGAAATTAATGATTTACAAGTGACAGTTGATCATTATGAATATATATCTCAATCCAACATCGAATCTATGTATAATAAAGAGATTAACATAATTTTCGATCTACCATGGTTTAAGGAACTAGGTACATTCATGTTAAACATAGACCAAAAAAAATTATGTTTCCTTATAAGAAGAAGATGATCACATTCCAGAACATGACAATGAAGTTAGAGTCGATAATGCCTTTATCAAAAGACTTTAAGGACATTTTGAAACTGATGCTTCAAGAGAATCAAGAAACAATATCAAAGAAGCAGAAAGAGCTTGCAGAAGTCATATCCAATAAAAACGAAGAAAATTCCCGTTTGAAGGATCATAATCAAAAACTTCTTACACAAGTCAAAAAGTGTAAAACTACGAAGCACAAATTAAAACAAGAAAAGAAAAGTTTTGAGAAGCAACTCAGCGACAATCTATTGGAGAAAGAATAAGAAAATTTGTGTTTAAAAAACTTTAATAAAAAATTAATAGAACAAAACAGAGATTTAAAAGATGAAAAGTTTGAATATCAAAACACTAAAATAAGGTTGACAAGCAAGAAACTGAAGAACTCTTACGTCTCAAAAAATCATAATCAAAGTCTACTCACTTAAATTAGGAAACTTAAAATTGATAAGAAACCATTGAAAAACAAATTAGAAGAACTTATCACGAAAGAAGTATCATATTCTTCAAACATAACAGTCCAAGTTGAAGAAAAAAGAACAAATATTGATCCAGTCAATATCACAACTCAAGGAGATAACAAATCAATTGAAGAAAAAACATATTCATATGTTGCAGTTCAAACGATGAAAAGTCCAAGTGAAGATTTTGTAACCAACTCAACAACATCAATACCTAAAGTAAATCAAGAAATTGTCACACGCATGATAAGGGAAAATCTGAAAATCAAATCATAAGAACTTATTGACATATGAATCACAAGAGCAGACATCTCAATTAGTCTACTTTCTTGAATCACTTAAAATAGAAACAGCAGACTTATGTTCTGAAGAACACTGATGTCTGGAAAATCCAGTCTTACGATAACAATTTATCCCAACTATCAAATAATTGCAAAGTTCCACAAAAGATTGATTTAGCATAGTTAGTTCCCTTCTCAGTTCAACAGTTTTGTTTATCACTCAAAGGATCCTATCATCTTGTATCATCGAAGATGACAACTCGAAGAATTCTGAAAAATGTGAATAGATTACAAGGCAAAGAAAACTAATGACACACCTTGTCAGCAATAAGCTTTGAGGAAAAAGCTTTTTTGAAGAGGAAGGTAATGTGATGAATAAAATATAAAAAATAATATAAATAAATAATAATCATAATAATAGTTAATTAAATAATAATTAGTTATTGAAGAGGCATGTCTCTAAGGACATAAACATTCATTAAGGTGCACCTGCCTAGGTGTATAAGCGGGACCTCATTGTAACAATCTCACACATCTCATATCAATTCTTTTATACACTATTCAATATACATATTTCAATCCTCAATGGATGTCTTCGTGTTCCAAGTGTTTTGAAGATTATTGCGAAGTACAAACTTTGTTTGTTACAGAGAGAGGCTGAAATCTCTAAGTGTGTGATGCTAAGATGCTACAATGAAGGCCTCCTCTATTTATATGAGGAGGTTGAGTTCCAATTCAGCCTAGAAACCCCTCTAAATCATAAAATAATGAGCTAGGTCACAACCTAACTTAGTAGCCTTTGAAAAACAAAGTAATTCTCCACGTGTGAGCCGAAGTAAGCAAAGATGTTGACATCATGCAAGCGTAGGCCTTTCTAGGACTAACATTGAGGGCAATGGGTGCCATCATGGGTGTAGAAGACCTCTAAAATCAAACTCTATGAGTTGGCCCCTAGATCTCTAACATAATCCCTCTGTGGGCCCCAATTTTGGCTTTGGGGCACAAAAGTGGTCTCATGGGTCTCCAAGTGGCCAAGATGTTTGTCTCTACTCCAACATTGAGAGCTCTCATGGTGCTGCTAGCCTTCCCATGTCTCAATTTATGAGACCATCCTCATCTAAGCCCTCGATTGGCTGCCATCCACCTGACCAATGCTAAGTCAGTTAGGGGCATGTTGGTCCAAATGCATTACCCCATAAAAGTCAACAATGTGGGGCAAAGTGCTAGAATGTTGTGGGTGCTAGAGTTTATATGTAAGAAGAGAAGGAGAGAAATGAGATCTTCAAAACATTTGTAGACTGAACTTGGTGCTTGGTGGGAATAGAGCTTCTTTTGCGTTGAAGAATGATGAACACTCCACCCAAGGAGAATCCAACCTTCAAACTTGAGGCACCTACAACTTCTTAAGATCTTGCCAAGAGATTAGTTAAAATAGGTGAAGCTTTGCATATGGAAATTGAATAAACACAACAATCAAACTAGAAACACATGTGAAATTCAATTCCAAAATACAAAACAATCAAAAAGACAAACAAACAACCAAGATTTGTTTGTCTCTTCCTATGGGCAACAATGCCCTTCAAAGGCCTACAATAACAAATAGTTTCAAAGCAAATGCAATATAAACAATTATACCTCCAATAAGGTTCAAGCCACCACACAAAGATCAACACACCATGTTGCCTCCAAAAGCCTTTTTTATTCAAAATGATAGAGCAATACAATAGCAGCAGAGCTTCCCAAGAGATCCAACTTTTCCACACTTGCTTGCACAAGAGGCAAGCACTTTGATTTATAAGAAATGAGGGAAGATATCCCAATAAGAAAACGTGGATCCCAAGGAGGAGAGTATCCATCTCCCAAGAGGCCATGCATAGGTGCAAGTGGAGTGCATGTGCATCTAGGGAAATACGTGTCATGGAGATGGATGTGAGTCATCAAGATAAGGGTGTGAGTTCCACTAGAGAGAACTCGTATTAACTCGCCCTCACCTTGAGTCTTAACTCACACTAACCAAGAGGCTTGGCTCAGCACTCAACTCATGAGCCTCTAACTCGCACTCGTTGGGAGCCAACTCAACCATCCAAACTCGGCCTCTTGACTTGGCCTCCATCTCACTTAACTTGCACTTGAGTGCTTGTTCAACTCCTTTGTAGTGGTTGGGACCCTCGGTTTGACTAGAGACAAGAAAATCATGTTCTTGACATGTTTTCTGTTATTTATTATCCTAATTTTTTTGTCTTTTTCTCATTGATTTTCATGAGGGAAAATCAATATTTTCCACTCAAAAGGGGGTACTAAGGTATTGCTGGTACTTTGAGGATAAAAAACAAGTACTCATATACAAACCTTCCTAGTACACTGTTTCATTTGTTATATAAATTTTAACTAAAAAATTCCGCTATGCGAGAAATTTTTAATTATTTAAAAAATCCCATAAAAACCTAATGCAATTCTGAGAGACTCAAGATAATGTCTAACATCGTAATACACATTGACTCTAGACTTAGAAAACGCACTCAAGGCCTAGTTATTAAGACGCACTTCAACTTTAGAGGATGTAGGTGAAAAAGCTCAATTAATTATTTATCACTAAAAAGCAAAAATAATTAATTAAGTGACTAAAACTCTGAAGCAACTCCCTTAGTAACCAGGTCCTAAGGGGTTAAGTATTTTACATAAGTTCATCATGTTAGCAACATTTTTTATAATTTCCCCATGGGTACTGAAATTGCATAAAGAAAGAAGAGAGAAAAAGAAGGAGCAAATTGCCCTGCAAGGCTTCTAGACTTGAAAATTTGACCCGTGCCTTCTCCATCTTTGATGTTATTCTTCCCATCTCTACTAGCTACATTTGGCAGGTAACACCTCTATTGCATAGTTCACTAAATGTCCCTATTGGGTCAAGCACCATAATTAGTGCCCATGAGCTAGCAACGGATGCCATCCGTGAATGCACGGAAGTGCCCAAGAGCTTCCCAATGAGATGTTCCTTAGAAAGAAAGAAAAAAAGGAATTCAATCTATGTTTCCCTTGTTTTCAAGATAGGGGAATAGGGTGGATGGTGGGACATGTCCCCCAAATGGCTAGAGCACACCCCCAAATTTTTTTAAACGGCAAATTGGGGGCATAAATTTATATATATATATATATATATTAAAAATTAGAAATTCACCATAAACATTTGTAGTTGCTTGTAAGCGTAACAAGTTATACTATATAGTATTATGCACAATCCTTACACTTGCCAATTTTGAAAAGCTTGGGCAATTTAAAAAGGGCCAAGTGTCATTTCATTATTGACCCTAGCCATGAGCAAAATGCAATTTAGCTTTAGGAAACCTAAGTCTAACTATCTGGAATTTGCAATAAGGTTGTAGTATCTCGAGATTTTTACTTAAGAAAAATTTGCCAAAAACTCATCAACTAAATTACACAGATTATTCCATAAAATTAACGCCAATCTCAGAAGAAATATAATCTGCAACTCAAAGTAGACAAGAGATACATGCAGTGAATCTCAATCTTATTTTATTTCTATGAAATATGAAAATACATGTTAATACAGAATAATCGGAAAAATCATGAGATGAAGCCCTCCAATTGAAACTGCAACGTATAAGCGCTCCTATGAATTCTGGGTGAATTCACCAAGGGATGAGACTGATTTTCATCCAATCTCACCGAATAACCCAAGGGTTTTCGTCCTAACTGATTGAGGTGGATATTGGTGGCCACCCTCACATTCCACTTGGACCCCCAACACTGTCTCTTTCAGTTTTTCAGTTTCCTTAATTGTAGCACAGTTTACTATTTTTCGCAGTTTTTTGGGTCCTGAACTTTTGGAACCATTTTGAGGCCCTAAACAACGTTTTTAGGGAAAACAAAGAGACCAGAAAGTCCCAAACAAGTTTACCTATTTGTTTCCGACCTACTCTTTGAGATCTTTGAAACGAGGTATTATGATAGCCAAATGAAGATCATATGCCAAAGTTACAACCTCAGGAAATTGATTTACCAATTTACCCAAACGGGGCCCACAGTTTTGGCGCTTCATCTCCTAGGGTTAGGTTTTTGGATGTTTAGGGTTTTCCATTTTTTCTCAATAATAAATAGGCCTTGGAGCCTCATTGTAACACAGTTCAGAGGCATGTAGCCACCACATCTCTTCTCAGAGATAAGCTACCATCGCTCGAGCTAGTTTATTTCCATTCTGTTTATAAGCATATTTTAGTATTCTGATATTAATGAAATGAAGTGTTATTTCTACTGCATTTCTATATTTATGGTTATATCTATAATTTGTTGCGATCCTGTTTAAGTTCGGATAAGTGGTATTAGAGTAGTCTGTTATTTCTCTGTTTTTCTTTGCATGTCCCCAACGAGGTCAAGGTATAAGGAGTTAGGGATCGATCTGGTTGAACCTTTGGAAGACCAGCGTCGCAAACCCTGATGGCCTCCCATGGCGAAGAAAAGAAAGACGAGAGAGCAGGAAATCCTTTCAAAATATTGCTCGAGGAAGCCCTCGAGCGATGGAGGAACACAATGATGGATAACTTTGCCTAGATCCTTCGACAGCTACCCACAGGCGACGCATCTTCATCCAACATCCACTCAGGAGGCACCACTCCTTTTAAGGTACAAGTTTACTTTGATATTCCCATATTTGAGGGCCAAATAGATGCAAACGTCGTAGATAAATGGTTGAATCTGTTGGAAGGATATTTTTCAGTTCATGACTTTTCCAATCAGGAAAAGACTACTTATGCACTTCTCAAAGTTGCCCCACATGTCAAGTGCTGGTGGTAAACCTACTGTGAACAAAAGGATGAGAGGGAATCCTCATTGTTTTCAGCCGCACCCACTTGGGATTCTTTCTGAGACACCATCAAGGAACAATATTACCTTGTCAGGATCTATGAAGACAAATACATAAAGTGGACCATGCTACGGCAGGAAAAGGACCAAGATGTGTCGGAGTTCACAAATATTTTCCATACCCTCTGCACTAAGTTGGGTATCAAGGATTCTGAGCGACATTTGGTACTCAAGTACTGCATCTGTCTGCACAAATACATTGAGGATGAGATGGAGTTCCTAGACATCTCCTCACTCAGCACGACATACCGATATGCTGTCAAGATTGAGAAGAAGTTTAAACAGAAGAAGCGAGACTTTGGATCTGCAAATCCGATGTAAGGAAAAGGCACCCCCAAACCACAGAGCAAAGGCCAAAGCCAAGGCGGGGCGGCCTAGGACAACCCGCTGAAGCCACAAGCAAAGAACAACACCACAAAGACAAAGAAGGACATGGGAAAACGATGTGAGTTCCGTAAGAGCTCCACTCACAACACAAATGAGTGTCGAGCCAAGCAGTCACTGGTAGCCGAGCTAAAGTCTTCTAAATCAGATGCATGTTCTGACTGAGTCGGAACCCGACAAGGGGAATGACAAAGGGAAGCAGATCATTGATGTGGAACCCAGTGCCACCATGGCCACCACCAAAATCCAGAAGAATAAGCTTGAAGATCCAGAGAAGGGGTAACACCTCTTCCACTCATAGATGTGGTGAAAAGTTCTCCGTTGCAGTTCATTGTCAACAACGGGAACCAAAAGAACCTCATTTCAGCAGAGGTCGTGAAGCGGCTAGGCCTACCGACAACAGCACCTCCGTAGTCGTACACCATCGGGTGGCTTCACCAAGGACGAGATCTCCGCGTCAGCCAGCAGTGTCGCCTTCCTTACAGCATCAAGCCCTTCACAGATGAGGTTGCTCCTCTTGAAATTTGTGATGTATTATTAGGACAACCATACTTGTGGAAGAGGCATGATGTATATGAGTCTAGACCTTGCTCTGTGATTATTACTTTGGGCAATAAGTTGAAAAGGATATCAAAGGTAGCCCCGCCTACCACCATCTCTTTAATCACTCCAAAGCAATGCAGTAAGATCATTTCCCAGACCAGGAAATTTGTTTTCCTTATGATTCGCCCTCAGGGAAAGAAGAAGGTTGTGGCCACAACTTCCAGACAGGGCTTCTCTGCACAACAACAATAGATGGACAAGGTCGTGGAGGAATACAGGGACATTTTCACGTCACCTACAAGGATACCTATGCACTATCAGGGTAAGCACTCCATCAATCTGACCCCGGGCGCGTCGCTACCCAATGGACGATCTATTGACACTCAGTTTTGGAGAACGATGAGATCAAGAGGCGGATTCAGGAGTTGTTGCAGAAAGGGAAAATCAGGCCAAGCTCATCACCCTGTGGGAGCTCGATTATATTGGTACAAAAGAAGGACGAGACCTAGAGACACTGTATTGACTATCGGGTGTTGAACAAGATCACTGTCCAGAATAGGTACCCAATCCCACGGATTGACGACCTTATGGACCAGCTCAAGGGGGGAAAATATTTCAGCAAGATTGACTTTAAGTCCGGTTATCACCAGGTACCTATCGAACCCTCTAATGTGTGGAAGACTGCCTTCAAATCCAAGCAGGGCCTTTTCGAATGGTTGGTCATGCCTTTCGGGTTGACGAATGCCCCCGCAACCTTTATGAAATTGATGGACGACATCATGCGACCCTTCACCAATGCATTCATGGTGGTGTATTTAGATGACATCTTGATCTTCAACCAGAGTTGGGAAGAGCACCTCCACCTCCACCATATTCGACAAGTCCTTCAAACCCTACAACAATACAAGTTGTGTGCCAATTTGGAGAAATGCAATTTTGGCATGACCTAGGCTCAATATTTGGGGTACATCATTGATGAGCAGGGTATGCATGTGGACCCAGCCAAGATACAAGTCATTTGGGATTGGACAACCCCAATTACTCTAACAGAGCTCTGCAGCTTTCTAGGTCTTGCCAATTTCTACCGCAATTTCATGTTGGGGTTCTCTCATATCACCTGGCCCTTAAGTCAAGTCACTAAGGGTGGAGCGAAAGCAAAGTTGTTTTGGTCTGAAACCCAACAGAAGGTGTTTGCCGAGTTGAAGAATCGCCTATGCTCTACACAAGTGCTCACATTACTAGACCTGCAACAACCAATTGAGATTGAGATAAACGCCTTCGACTATGCTATTGGTGCAGTTCTTACTCAGTAGGGGCATCCAGTGGCTTACCATAGTGAGACACTTCTAGACATAGTCTGAAAGTATCCCACTTACGACAAAGAAATATATTCCATTGTGCAAATATGTTGTCAATGGAAGCATTACATTTTGGGGAAGGAAACGGTCATCCACACAGACCACCGACCCGTGCAATTCATACATACACAAGTGAAGTTGCAGAACAATCGCCATCAGAAATGGTCCACATACCTGCAACAATTCCATTTGAACATTAAGTACAAGAAGGGCAGAACCAATAATGTTGCAAACTGCCTCAGCCAACCACCAGTCAAGGCGTTGATCATTGTGCTCAACTCCTGTGGGCACAAGACTTCGGGGTGACCACATCTTTACGAGAGCGATCCAGAATTCGGCAGCACATACCAAACACTCCCGGAAGGTAAACAAGTTCCAAATTTTCACCTCCAGGATGCATTGTTATGCTACCTAGGACACATTTGTGTTCCTTCAAGCGAGCATGCCAAGATGATTTGGATTGCGCACTACAATCGGATCGCTGGACATTTCAGAGTAGAGAAAACAACAGCAGTACTTCAAAAGTACTTTTATTGGCCGAACCTTCGTCGGAATGTTGGGAGGTACATTAAATCCTGCACTGCCTGTGCCATTGCCAAACCAACCATCAAGAAGCAAGGCCTACATAATCACTTGCCTACTCCTAGTCGACCTTGGGGATCCATCTCCATGGATTACAAGTCGAGCCTTCCTTCTACTAAGCATGGCAACGACTTTGTTTTCATGGTCGTCGACAAATTCTCCAAGATGGCCATTATGGCGGCGTGCAAGAAGAGTATCACAGCAGAGGCCACTGCTAAGCTCTTCTTTGAGCGAGTGTGGGAACACTTTGGGATCCCACAGTACATTGTCTCTGATCGGGATAGCAGACTCCTAAGTGCATTTTGGTCAAGTCTTTAATCGATGTTGGATACCAAACTCACTAAGTCCACGACTTTCCATCCCCAAACTGATGGCCAAAAAGAAGTCATCAACAAGATGATCATACACATTTTGAGCATGTACAACTCAAAGCATCCACGCACATGGGATGAAAGCCTCCCCTATGTCTAGCATAGCTACAATAAAGCTCTCCACAGCTCAACGATCCACAGCCCCTTTCAAGTAGGGCTGGGATTTCAGCTATTATGTCCCATTGATGTGGTCATACCATTCGCAGCTACTCAGGCAGATTCGACTCATGTCTAGTCCGAAGTTGATAGGACTAACAGCTTCATTGAGTGCATTCAACACATCTGCCAACAAGTCCATGATATATTGGATAAAGCCAATGCTAAGTACAAGCAGTACCATGATCAACATCGGGTGTCACACAAGTTCCAAGTGGGCGACAAAGTTTGGCTACATTTGCAGAAGAAGCACCTCGTTAGACCCCATCACAAGCTTCGCCCACTCCAATATGGGCCATACACCATCACCAAGGTTGTAGGGGACAATGTATTTGAGCTCAGCATTCCACCGTTCCTTGGTCTACACCTAGTGTTCAATGTAGACCACCTTCGACCATACTTTCCACCATTGTTGGACACATCCGACATTGCAGAACAACTCACACCAACAGAACTAAACCCAAACTGCATGGAACAGGGCACCACTGATCGGATCATGGACACACATATCAAGAACACTCGCCAGCAGAAGATCCAACTGTATCGGGTTTGAAAAAGTTGGCCAACTCCTGCACCAAGGCAAGTGGCTCACCAGGGACCAAGTTCAGCAGAAGTTTCCCCATCTCATGGAGGCACTCAATGCAATGGGGACCATTGCTTCCTAAGGGGGGAGGACTGATCCAGGTGGATATTTGTGGCCACCCTCCTATTCCACTTGGACCCCCAACACTCTCTTTTTCAGTTTCCTTAACTGTAGCACAATTTACTATTTTTGGCGGTTTTTCGGGTCCTGAACTTCCGAAGCCATTTTGAGACCCTAAACAATGTTTTTAGCGAAAACGAAGAGACTGAAAAAGTCCCAAATCAATTTATTTCTTTATTTCTAGCATACTCTTTGAGCTCTTCAAAATGAGGTATTATGATGGCCAAACAGAGATCATATGCCAAAGTTATGACCCCGGGAAATTGATGTACAATTTACCCAAACGGGACCCACAGTTTTGGCACTCCATCTCCTAGGGTTAGGCTTATGGATGTTTAGGATTTTTCATTGTTTCTCAATAATAAATTAGCCTTGGAGCCTCATTGTAACACAATTCAAAGGCATCTAGTCGCCACAACTCTTCTCATAAAAAAGCTACCATCACCCGAGCTAGTTTATTTCCATTATGTTTCTAAGTATATTTCAATATTCTGATGTTAATTAAATGAAGTGATATTTCTTCTGCATTTTTGTATTTATGGTTATAATTGTTATTTGTTGCGTTCTTGTTTAAGTTTCGATCACTAGGGCTGACTGAAGGTAAGAAGTTAGAACCGAGTTCTGGAAACCTATAACAAAGACAATACACAAATCCAAGATGTCCCAAATGATTAGCTCTCCGTCCTTTTAAAGATTGGATGGAACTCTTACCAATCTTCTAGAAGCATTTTATTATATTATTTTATTCCTTCCCTAGAAGCCTCTCCCTTTTACTTTATTTTAAAGTGACTTTTATTTTATTTTATCTAAGTCACTTTCCCCTTTTGGCAGTTTCTTCACTTAAGCAATTTCCCCCTTTTATTTAATTGACTATTTAAAGTCACTTTTAAGTTTTAATCTAGGAAAATGGTAAATTTGTCTTCACAAATTCTCCAACCACCGAAGGTCATTTTTCACCATCCCATCCTGTATATCTCCTCATTTTGGTTCCGACAAACTATTACACTAAGGTGTTTCTCCAAATAACTTGCTCCCAACAACATCTTTAGTGTATACAAATAAAATATATTGAAAATAACTCTGTTTGAAGGGAGTCGTCAGAATGCGACGGAACCAAAAACGAATTGTGCGAAACTACCCCCAATGGTGAAATGCAGTAAGCGAACTCTATCGAACCCCATAAAACACCTCCAAAACCTTCTAGGTGCTCCAATGATGTAATCTTGGTCCTTATAAACTCGCTGCCACCAACCCTAGAAGTCCATCCTTACTTCATCACAAGGGAACCTAAAAATGGGAACATTACAAAAGTCCATGAAGTATCTATGAGATAAAGCACTATCTCTATAACAACTTTTTTTCCTTAGGTTTCTTGTTAATGATGGTTTGCTAAAAATTTTGAGCAATTACCATCTCAATAGGTTCTGCAGATATTTATGGTAGTGTTGAAAACCATTATAAAACACTTTGGTCCTTTAAAGAGAATAGATTCATATTTCAAATTAAGAAATTTATTGAATAGGAATTTATTCAAACATTTAGAACCCAATCAAAGTCACTAAAATATGATTGTTTTCACGATGCTTAAGTTTGGGTTGGTGGAAGCACCGGACTTGAATGACTCCTAAAAACACATGTACATGTTTTAGCTTAGATGACCCTGTTGTTGTCACCCTGCACACACACCTAAGTTAGTGAGAAAAATCCCTTAACCCCACAAGGTGTGGTTGGTGGCAACACTAAGAGATGGGGTTGTCACCCATTCTCAACTCTCTCCTTTTAAGCTCTCTCTTACGTAAGCTAAACAGGGTGATCCCTAATGAAAAGTTAGATGAAATATGATATGAGGTTTCTAGGAGATGTTACGGTCAATTGGATTACTTTCAGATGATGAGCAAGTTTCAATAAGTATGATGAGCAATACAAGATATGAATGAAAGATATTCTCAACAACCATCAACACATAATTCAAAGATGAGCATGTAAAACCAATGCCTTCAATATTGTTTTAAAATAATAAACACTTGCTCAAAAATAAAATGCTTCTAAATGAAACACCAAGTAATCTTGCAAAACAAATGAATGTTAGAAAAAGAAGATATCAATTTGCAAGATATAAAATTACTCTTAAAGAATTGCTTTAAGCAATGATACTACCATTTGTGATTCAAAAGCATGTTAAATAGCAAATGACTTGCAAAAATGGAATGAACAAAAGCTTTACTCGCCCCAAAAAGATATTGCAATTGCTCAATGAAATACTTCAATAAAATGATCACTTCAATGGATGTTCATCATAACAAGTATATAATAAATTGCAAGTAAAATACTTTGAAAGTAAAGTGATCTAAAATGATATGCACTTAACTAAGTTTAGATGCAACTATCTTGGTAGTTTTTAAACTAAATGCCTATTCTAAATGATAGATCTTCTTTTAAAACTCTTGCCAAAGGGTAAAAATTGGGGTGATTGTAAGGAAGAGAGGTTGAGGACTCACTTGTAGTCATTAACGATACCCTTCCCCTTAGCCTTACAAGCCATGTGTGCCTTTGTTCTTACTGTTGGAAAAAGTAACTATATTCGGTCTTCAATAATGTACTTGAGTCATTATGAAATGTACTTGTCAAAAGAATAAAGAAAAGAATTTTTATTATTATTATTGTGACTTATTAAAGCATGGGTTTCATGCTTGGGTCACCATGTTTTAGGACAAAGTCCCCATTGAGGACTTTTAGGATTTATTCTAAGTCTATAGAAGTATTATACATTTCAAGAGACCCTTCTTGGGCTTTTGAATCACGTAAAAAGGTTTAGTATTGAGTCAAATATGAATTATGGAACCTTCACACCATGTCGACTTAAGGGAAGATCAAGTCGGCCTAAGACCCTATTCGACCCCACAAGAAGTCTATAAAAGGAAGGACATTGAATTCATTTGGAGCATCACTTCTCATTGAGTTCGAATTCTCTCCACTGGGCAGAAGTGTGAAAATCTTATTGTTGGGCAGAAGTGCAAAATGGGTAATTGGGAAAGTCTATTGTTGGGAAGCCGAAGTGAATGTGAGTTTGGGTGAGTCTAAGGAGTTAAGGAAAATTGAAATTTTGGTGGTGGTCTCTCTCTGTTTAGTGCTCTAAATAGGGAGATCGAAGTCTTCCAAGTTGGACTGCTGCCGGAAGTTGTTAGCTACAAGTTGTTGCACAGTCGAAGTTGCTGGGAAGAGGTCGAACTTCTGGAGGCCGACTTAGTGTGAAGGGAAGGTCTGGGCTTGGTCTAGGGTGAAGAGTCTCAAAGAATACTATTGAAAGGAAGAATTACTTTGACTAGGTTTTCCCCACGAGGGGGGTTTTGCCCTGGCATGTGCCTACATCTTGTGTCCATTGTTTTATGTGCTGCTGCTTTTGGTAATTGCTTAATGAACTAAAGAAAGAAGAAATAAAGAATCGTAATAATAAGAAACATCACACGTATTACCAAGATCAAGAAAATCTTTACTGCCTTTCTAATTTTCCAACATGGTATTAGAGCTTTGGTGAAGAAAGAAGAAAAAGGCAAATCCATTCATAGGCACTATTTCAGAGAAGGAATCTATTATATTCAAAGAGGATGTCTAACTCTATCAAGGGTGAGAACAAACTTGAAGAAGCATTTAACTTCAGATCCTGGAAGAAGAGGATTGACATAATCCTTGAGAATAATAAGGTGTTGGATTTGGTAAAAGGAAATGTAAAGAAGCCTACAGAAGTAGTCAATGACGCCGACAAAGAGAAGTTCAGGGATTTAGAATTAGTGGCTATGACTCTGATGGTAGAAGGAATAAAAGACAATCTTGTCCCATTCATAGCTAACATCGATCATGCTCAGGAGATGTATGAAGCCTTGTCGAAGTTGCTCACTATTAAGAACATTGGTCAAGTAGCAAGTTTGAAGAATGAGTTGAGGAATACAAAAATGACTAAAGAAGATATTGTGGCAACCTTCTTTGTGAAGATAGCTAGACTCAAGGATGTTCTTTTGGCTATCGATGAGATTGTTCTGGACAAAGAATTGGTGATCACTGCTATATTAGGATTGCAGCCTCTTAGGATGCATTTGCTTCAGGTCTCAACAGTTGGAAGGTAGCTCCCACCTTTGAAGAATTATGGACTGCATATAGTCAAGAAGAATTAAGGATCTCAATGGTTTCGAATCCTGAAGGAGTATCAAAAGCTTATGTTGTGTTGATTTGGGGTAGCATCGGATGTGCTCTAGCCATGAAAATTCGTGGAGAGGCAATAGCACATGAGATCTCCAAGACCCAAAAATGGTTTGGGCAAAATTTAACCCGGTTTGAGAGATATTAAAATAATTAATATTTTTAATGGAGTTCCTAAGTCTAAACTTAGGAAAAATAAAATATTAATGGGTATTAATATAAAACTGGGTTAGAAGGGTCCAAAAGTCATGGATCAAACCAAATCTAATCTTAGTCATTGATTAGAGATTTAATCTCGGTCGTTGATGGACCAACGAGAAAAGTATAAGAGAAGGCTTGAGGGTCAGTTGGAGAACACACCAAGAGAGATCAAGAACTCGATTTTTTGGGGTAGGGTTCGCTGAGGAAATTGAGTGAGTGATCTGAATTGCAGCTAAGGGGCAGTGAATACATAGCAAAGAGGCAGCGTTAGTACCGAGAGGATCAGCGTAGATCCAGCTAGAGGCCACACAAAGGCAACCAGAGGCCATGTAGAGGCAGCCAGGAGCTGCGCAGAGCCAAGGAGGGCCAACGTGTGAGACGCAGAGGCTCCAGAGGCTGGCGCAGAGCCCCGAGAGGCTGACGTAGGGCCAGATAGGCTAACGCTGGGCTAACGGTGGGCCAGAGAGGCTGATGCAGGCCTTAGAGGCAGTGCCGGGAGATTTTCGAGGGACAGATGTTTGGAAAAGACATTTTTGTATTGCTTTAATTTTGTATCTCATGTCTTTTCAATTTTGGATTCATGTACTCATCTAATTTTGATTATATTAAATACTAATCACTTTTCTCCCTCTGTTGTCTTGACTAGAAAAACATTGCAAGAAGGAGGATCTCTCAAAACAAGGTTAGTCAAGAAACAAAGGTATGCTTTGAATAAATTGATTGAAAGGATTACTCACTTGATGATATATTACTAACTTTGTTATGACTAGTTGTATTGAATCTTAGTGATTCTTGTTTGGGTGATTCATCTCTTGATAAATCTACCAACCCCACTCATATACTTGTTTGACTATGTAGAACCCTAGACAGGTTCTGGAAAACCCTAACCGAAGGGTATGCTAATGTGAATGTCTGAAATCCTAAAGTTGCTTAGGGTGATTGTGAAATGCTAGTTGAAGTTTTATTGATGATGCCTTGTTTGGGATTTTGGTGCGATCGGGAAATCCTAACTTGTTAGGATTGAGTGATAAGGACTAAAATCCCGGAACCTTTGAAGTTTTGGTAATATAGGGTTTGCTATGTTTCCGTATTAGAACCCTAGCTCATTGGGGTTTGGTGGAATGTGTGTTCTACAATGTAACCCTACCTCATTTGGGTTTGATGGAATGTGTGAGCAAAAACCCTTATATTGTCTTAGAAATGTTTCCTTTGGTATGTGTATGTTTGTGTGATCAAACCTTAAGTGTCATCAAGATGAGTGTGTGTCAAACTCTTACTAATATTTGTGAAGTACGGTTTGACTAACACATGATATAAAATATATTTAAATGATGATGAAATTTAGGCATGTATATGTTAGGATATTCCGACACATAGGAATAGTTAAGTATAACTTGGTCTAGTATAGAGTTAGGTAAAGTGTGTTTCTTTACTATGTACATTTGTAACTTACAATCCGACGGTCACGATATGTAGTGATCCGACGGTTCATTCTCTCCCCGGTATACCGACACTTGATCCGTGGCTTGACACCCGATTGGTCCATGAATTCTATTTAAAGCGCATGGAGGGTCATTTGTAGGTTAACCGTGCATAAGAGAAGCTTATGTAAATTTTCATTCTTT
>APFE030014917.1:0-25663 GCA_000404065.3 Pinus taeda | reverse complement strand
TTTCCCTCTTTGAGGGTTTTAACCACGTCAAAAATACTGGTGTATTGATCTGTGATCTGTTTGTGAGCGGTGTCCTTTGGTGTTCTGTCTGAGGAACTTACCCTGTAAATTCCTACAATATAGATATGTCCTTTTGGTTGGAAACCCTAGCTTGGTCTAGGTCAAATCTATTAATGTTGTTGGACATATGATATGCTTATGTATGGTTATGAATTCCTAGATATGTGTGCTGACCTAGTCATTGATGGTCAAGAGTCTTAGAATTTAATAGAATTCCCTGTCTAATATTCTAGGATGATGATAACTGTAAATCTAGGGTGTTATAGCTAAACCCTAGTGAAGTTAAATTGTCTAGTATGTGTGATATAACAATCTGAAATCTATTAAGTGATTGTTGGAAATGAAAAATCTAGGGTTTTGCAGTTAAATCCTAGTAGCGGCATTGTCTAGTGTTCAATGTAACAATCTGAGATCTATGCATGTAATGATTGTTGAGATTGTGGAAATGGAATTCTAAAGTTTTGGAATTAAACCTTAGTCAAATCTCTCGAATATGATGATTTGAGGTTTATATAAATTTTGATGATTGATCGGAAATCTAATGTTTGCAAACTAACCCTAGTGGTAGCTGGTCATGTTAGTGATTGTTTAATGGTTGGTTGATAATCTAGTGGTTGGAACTAACCCTAGTGGAAGCTGGTCAAGTTAATGACTAAGTTATGATTGACTCAGATTGATTTGTTTGTATGAAATCTAGGATTTGTATAAATCCATAGTGAGAAGTCTAACATATGTATTTTAACGTTGTTAGATACTTCGTAGATCTATATTTGTAGAATTGTTTCTAGGGTTTGCTATATGTTAAAGGAACGTATGTCATACCTTTGGAAGACATATTGAAACCCTAGATGGAATGAATTTTATTATGAAGTAATCTAGGGTGTATAATTAAGTCCCTAGCTAGATGTTGAAGAGTATATGTCTCCTATCTGTAATTGAGTTTGGATATCTGATATGTATAAAGATGAAATGCTTTCGTGATCTTGATATGGCTAACATCATGCTTTTATAGATTTGGTTGTACATGCTATTTAAGTTGTACAAGTACACAATCTTCAACTTGGTGAAGATGCTCACTGATGTGATAAGCATGATGAGGATGATGATAACTCTGATGAAATCTTCGATGTCAAAAAGAAGAAGTTGATCTCCCAGAGGAAGAATGAATAGAAGAGATCTCCCTAAGATTAAGAGGGAGTCCAGATAAAGAGGTGCTTCCTGGTTGAAATGGAGGGCATAGCTTGGTATTAATTGAAGAACAAATTTCAGGGGATATGTCGTTGCATAAGAAGTAGGAAGTAAAACATATGATTGACGAATATTCTGTCAAAGATTCGGTTGATAGTCCTACTACGGAAAGTTGATAAGCAACATATGTTGTTTGTAAGACTCCGAAGGTTTGTATTTGATTATGTACATCTGAAAGTATATTATTGATTGGGGTTGTGTTTGTACAGGTGAATCTCTTGAAGGAAAGCATGTTGGTTACCAATCAATTTGATTGGGAGAGATTGGTGATTCTTGATTTGTAGGATCAAGGGGTGTTGAGGCTTTGCAAGTGAAGAAATGACTGGGAAGACATCTGGGTGACACTTTGTGTTGATGTCTGAGTCCCGAAGTTGGAAAGGTGGTGTTGATTATTGAGCTCTATTTTGGATACACACCTAGATTTTTGGGTTAGTGGTTAGCAAGTAAGCCTGATGGTACCTAGAGGGGCTGAAAGCTTGAGTCCATCTTAGTCCCACTTGGATACATTGCCCTAGTCAGGAATCTAGTCCATTGCATTGCGGCACCTAAATTGTTGAGTGACTGGTTGGATAGATTGCCTTGGTCAAGAATTTAGTCCATGGCATTGTGGTGCCTAAAGTTCTTCATGGTTCATATAGTTTGAGATTTTCCATTGTATTTGCACATTATGAATACCTCCCTAGTTAAGAGAGATTGTTAGAAAAAGTAACTATGTTCGGTCTTTAATAATGTACTTGAGTCATTATGAAATGTACTTGTCAAAAGAATAAAGAAAAGAATTATTATTATTATTATTGTGACTTATTAAATCATGGGTTTCATGCTTGGGTCACCATGTTTTAGGTCAAAGTCCCCATTGAGGACTTCTAGGATTTATTCTAAGTCTGTAGAATTGATCTTATAATGAGATCTAAGACAATTAATAAGGTATTACAGACTCGTGCATGTGTGTGCCTATGTTATTTTGTGCAATGGATCAATCAAATTGCGAAATACATAGACTTTGAAGCAGGTAAAGACTATAATAGACAAACACATAAAAACATAGTAGATTTAATAAAGAGTTCACCCAATACTCCTAGGCTACATCTCCTGGTCCAGCCTTCAGTGGTGGCCTCTCTATTAAGTCTTCAAACAGAGTTTTTACAATCGTGAGCTCAGTTTGAGTCTCACACAACAAATGTAATTACAAGAGCTTCACTTGAATCCCTCGAGATTCCTCTGAGTACACAGACTCCCTCACAGCTCTCAATCTCTGTCCTCACTCTATCTCACATTTGCTTGCAACACTGCCTATCTGTTTGCTCTCTGTCTGTGGCTTTTAAAGCCAACATTGTCTTTTCGTTTTGGCAACTTGTCTCTCGGTCTCCCCGGCCTCTGTCCGCTTTGAATCCCTCTCAGCGTGTTACAATCATTGTTTAACGCCTAGAGAGGAGGTGGCCACCCATTCTGTAACGCCATAGTGTCGCAGGCCTTTGAAACTCTTGAAATAGACGCGCTCTGTTAAACACAGGAGAAATGTGTTTTAACAAAGAAAGTCCACCAAAATCCAATATATCGGACTTTAAAAGTCCTTAAATATGATTCATTCCCCTATCAGGTCCGCCCACAAGTTGCTATTGCATATCGAAAAGGCCCATTCCTTTGTATTTTGGAAAATTGTGTCAAACTGTGAAAATGCACGAAAACATTGTAAAATCCCGCATTCCAGACCTGAAATATTGTTAAATAAACGCTTTTGGGTCCGTGACATCGCATAGGCGCTTTTTCCTTAGCTTTTCGTTTATTCAACGAAAATGCGATTTACAAAGGAAAACCCAGTTTTCCGAACTTCAAAATATATGCAATGCCCCCTATTTTGTTATCGGGTTTGTAATATCGCTACCATCACTGTCATCAGCCCCGCTCCATATTCCGACGCGATATTGCATATCGCACATGACCCCCGCCGATTGTAATCACTCCTTTGCATTTGTCGATTGCGATAGCACAAGTTACCATGGGCCGTCCAGCTGCGTGCTTAATCGACGATCCGCGTTGATCCGCGCTGATCGCAATCGCAGTCGTCATGTGGATTCCGCCAATAAGCGCCGATAGCGATTCGCCGATCGAATCTAGACCGTTGATCGGCAAGATCCAACGGCTCTAGTTCAACGTTGCCTTAAAGTCGCTGATACTTTGTTTTCTCTGTTTTCACGAGTTTTGGGCCTCCCGATAGTGTTTCTTTGCCCTGCTAAGGGTGTCCCTTTTGCAATAATTTCAATCTTTCAAAGGATTTTTGGCATTGGGCATGATTTTTAAAGGGTTTATGAAAACTTAGCGAGCATTCTCGGATCCATTTGGATCACGCCTTCCCACTAAAAAGGCTTTTGGACCACCAAAAGTTGGTTTTCAAGCATCGCTTAAGTGAGGATACAGCTGCCTCACTTGCCCAATCTCTATCCATTTGGCACTGCTAGGTTTTGAACCTGAGTCCAATTCTAAGGTACTCCACATCCCCTCTGCGTGTTGTCCTCACCTTCCTGTCTAGAACTGTATCTTCCTGCAGCTCATTGTGGTATTCAGGCAACAGATCATCAATGGAAGGCAATTGACTTTGCTTTTCAGGATCTTCAATTAAAGAAGGTTCAAAGTTCAAACAGCCTTAAATTTTCTACATTTACTACTAAATAGATGTGCATGTATACTGGCAAATCAAGACGGAAAGCATTCTCACCAATTTTCTAAAGTACCTTAAAAGGCCCATACCTTATTGGCTTCAGCTTCTTTCCTTCACCTTGCATTTTGTCCTTGCTAATATACAACCAGACTTGATCGCCAACTTGGAAGTTGTGCTCCACCCGGTGTTTATCGTGCCTTGCCTTGTATTTGGCTTGGCTCTTTTCCAGCTGTTCCTGCACCGCCTGGTGAATTTCTTGGATCTGTTCAATGAATCTAGTTGCTCTGTCCACATCATTGTGCCCAGCAACTGTTGTGTCTTTTCCAAAGACAAAATCCAAGGGAGACCTTGGTGTGAAACCAAAACAAGTCTCAAAAGGAGATCTTTATTCATCCCAAAGCTTGGGATGCTTGTTGCAATAACCCCTAAGCAACTGGATCATTGTCCTGTTGACTACCTCTGTTTGGCCATCTGTCTATGGATGAAAGGATGTGCTTTTCTTCAGTCTGGTGTCCATTAATTCCCACAGACTTGACCAAAACTTCCCAACAAATCGGGAGTCTCGATCAGAGACTATGGAAGTGGGTAACCCAAAATGCACCCAGACATGCTGAAAGAAAAATTTCGTTGTTTGTTCAGCTGTAATCTACTTATTACAAGGTATTAAAATACACATTTTGTTGAACCTGTCCACAATAACTTATAAATAGTCATGTCCCTTTCTAGATTTTGGCAATCCCCCAACAACGTCCATGGAAACACCTTCCCAAGGACGGGAAGGAACTCGCAATGGAGTGTACAAACCTAGTTTTCTATTGTTGGGCTTGCTTTTAGCACATATGGTACACCCTCTTACATATCTAAAAACTGTTTCATTCATTTCTGGCCAATAGCAGTATCTTTGCAGTTGTGCAACTGTTTTGCTTACACCAAAATGACCAGATATCAGGGAAGTATGTGCCTCCCTAATTACATTAATTCTCTCTGTTTGTGGAATGCATAGCTTTCCCAAATGATACAAGAGTCGGTCCTTAATATAGTAATCCAATTCTTGTACCTTTTTGCCATCACTTAAAGCTGCATATACATTTTTAAAATCTATATCTTGAGCATATTGTTCAATGTAGCTTTCATGCATTACTGAGTTATGCTTAAGTATAGTAGATGCATTTATGATTGGTCTAGACAACATATCTGCAACTTTATTGTGTATGCCCTTTTTATATCTGATGACTAAGTGAAACTGATGTAGGAAACCCATCCACCTATAGTGTCTTGATTGCTGCAATTTAGTTTGTGAGTGCAAGTACTGAAGTGGTTGATGATTAGTATGTATTATTGTTTCTTTGCTCATTAAGTAATGTTTCCACTTCTTCACACTCTGAACTAATGCATACAGTTCTTTATCATATGTAGGATAATTAACCATTGCAAAATTAAAAGTCTCAGAATGATAGCATATGGGTTTATCATGTTGAATCAACATTGCTCCCATGGCATAATCACTGGCATTTGTTTCAATCTCAAATGGTTGTTTAAGATTTGGCAATGCTAGTACTGGTGTTGTACTAATTTTTTCTTTCAAGGTGTCGAAGGCTTTCTGTTGTTTGCCTCCCCACTGAAACACCTTGTTCAATCTTGTCAAAGCATGTAAGGGAGCTACAATTAACGAAAAGTTAGCAATGAATTTTTTCCAATATTGTGTTGCCCCTAGGAAGCTTCTAACTTCTGTAGCAGACTTGGGTTTAAGCCAGTTTACAATGAATACAACCTTAGAGGGATCTATCTTCAGTTCACCACCCCCTACAATATGACCCAAATAAATCAAAGATGTTTTACCAAACTCACACTTTGATAGTTTAACATAAATATTTTCTTTTTTCAACACATCTAGAGTCTGATTTACATGCTTCAAATGTTCTTCCCATGTTTTACTGAATACAAGAATGTCATCTAAATATACAATTACAAAATCATCAATAGAAGGCCTAAGTACATCATTCATTACTCATGAAAGTGGCAAGAGCATTAGTTAAACCAAAAGGCATAACTAGCCATTCATACAACCCTTGCTTTGTTTTGAAAGCAGTCTTCCATGCATCTTGCTCTGCTACTCTGACCTAATGGTTACCACTACGTAAGTCCAACTTGGAAAAGTAAACAGCCTCTTTCAGCTAATCCAATAGATCATCAATGCGAGGAAGGGGATAACTATTCTTGATCGTTATTTTATTCAGTGCTCGGTAATCAATGCACATCCTCCACGAACCATCCTTCTTTCTCACCAACACTATTGGGGATCCGCATGGCGATGTGCTTAGTCTTATGAACCCTTTCTCGAGCAGCTCCTGTACCTGCTTCTTGATTTCTGCATTCTCTAAAGCGGATAACCTGTACATTCCGATGTTAGGCAATGAAGCATCTTACTGCAAATTAATATCATGTACAATTTCCCTTTTGGGTGGCAGACCTTTAGGTTCTTGAAATAAAATATCATATTTTGAAACAACTTTTTCTAAATCAACTTGTCATTTAGCATCACAGCCTTCAAATACGTTGGTTTTATCAGGTTTCTTTTCCTTTACAACCATCAGTAAAAATTGCTTGCATGAATTTACAATCCTTTTCATCTGCCCTAAGTTTATGAGAGTATAATTATTTTTGAGTTTGTGAGCTCTTACAATATATTCTATTCCATCTTTAACAAGTTGATACTTATTTTCAACTCTATAGAAAATGGCTTTTCTATCATACCAGTAAGGACTTCCTAAAACAATCCCACATATATCCAAGAGAATTACATCTAACTCAACCTCATCTACAAACGTTGAACCAATGGCAAACCTAAGTTTACATTGTCTAGTCACTTGTAGCTTTGCTTTATCACATAACCAACCTAATGGATATGGCTTCTTGTGAGGTGTGGTTAGTAATCCCAGCGTCTTTACAATTGCTTCAGAAATTAAGTTTACCTGTGAGCCACTATCAAATAAAGTATCAATCTTTTGATGCTTGGAAATAACTCTAATATGAAAAAGCTCATGTCTTCTTCTCTCATTTTCTTCACTATCAATAGTTTGGGCAGAATTACTAGAAGATGCTTCAGAATTTTTACCTTGTATACCTGTGGTTGTGATGGTTGTTTCATCACCTGAGTCTAACCCCAAATCTCTCTAAACAGCAACAGCAGCCTTCTTCTTCTTGCCATCAAACTTCTTGGGTTTCAGCTCCGGATGCAAAGACCAGCAATGTTCATCATCATGTCCATCCTTCTTGCAGTGAGTGCATGAAGGTTTGGCCTTTTGTACAGTATTTGCCTTCCTCTCTTTCCATTTCTGCTTCCTCTTTTCCTTGTTCTTGCTTGCATTGGGTTTTGATGATCCCCCAATCTCTGGGTTCACATTCTTGCCTCTAGCCTCTAGATGGGTAGCCTAAACAGATACCTCATCTATGCTAGTAGGGTTAAACATGAGAATGGTGTGTCTCAAATAACTATGTAGACCACCTATATACTTCAGCCAAGTTTCAGGTGAGTCTAAAGAAATGCTTAGAATCAAAGCTCTTTTTCTAAATTCTTGAGTGTAGCTTTGTACACTTTGCCCTTTTAATTGGTGAAGAGTTTGCCAACTCATCATAGCTTGCTGCAAATAAGCTAACGGATAGAATTGTTTTTTAATTGCAGAAACAAATTCACTCCAGACAGAAAGAATTTTTCCATGCTTCTTCATGTCAGCTTGTGTCCTGCCTTCCCACCATACTAAAGCAGTTCCTCCAAGGCATAGGCTGGCCAGCGGAATTTTACTTATGTCTGAATCAATGCTTTGCACCCTGTAATACACATCAATCTGTCGAATCCAGTTATCTAGCTTCTCTGCATTTAACTCTCCATCATATATTGGCAAATCAAATTTAACATCTAATTTAATCAAAGATGTCTTCTTCCTTGTTTTTTCAGGGCTATCAAGAGGTGTGGATAGAGGAGCCTTTTTTCCTTTCCCTTTGCCTTCAGAATGGCTATCTATAGGAGATTCTTCTGTTCCTTTGTCTTGTTTGGAAGTTGAAGAATCTTCACTTCGATCTTTCTTAAATTCTCTATACATTTCCTCTACCATGGCTCTCATGGTCATGAAATTGTCCATGAACTGAGAGTGTCCGATTCCAAGGGAATTTCTTCTGTCATTTTCCTCTTAGGATAGACTCTACCAATTTCTGGGTTAGTTTCAACCAGTTCTCCTTCTTCTAATTTAAGCTTTGACCTAGTTAGCATTCACAAACGGTGCAGCACAAGCTTGTCTAACCTTAGCAACCTAAACCTCTAATACCACTTGATCTGATAATGAGATCTAAGACAATTAATAAGGTATTACAGACTCATGTGCATGAATGTGCCTATGTTATTTTGTGCAATGGATCGATAAGATTACGAAATACAAAGACTTTGAAGCAATTAAAGACTATAATAGACAAACACATAAAAACACAGCAGATTTAATAAGGAGTTCACCCAATACTCCTGGGCTACATCTCCTGGTCTAGCCTTCAGTGGTGGCCTCTCTATTAAGTCTTCAAATAGAGTTTTTACAATAGTGAGCTAAGTTTGAGTCTCACACAACAAATGTAATTACAAGAGATTCACTTGAATCCCTCAAGCTTCCTCTGAGTACACAAAATCCCTCACAGCTCTCGATCTCTGTCCTCACTCTGTCTCGCATTTGCTTGCAACACTACCTGTTTGTTTGCTCTCTGTCTGTGGCTTTTAAAGCCAACGTTGTCTGTTTGTTTCGGTTCCTGTCTCTCGGTCTCCCCGGCCTCTATCCGCTTCGAATCCCTCTCTCAACATGTTACAATCATTGTTTAACGCCTAGAGAGGAGGTGGCCACCCATTATGTAATGCCATAGTGTCGCGGGCCTCTGACACTCCTAAAACAGCCGCGCTCTATTAAACACAGGAAAAATGTGTTTTAACAGAGAAAGTCTGCCAAAATCCAATATATCGGACTTTGAAAGTCCTTAAATATGATTCATTCCCCTATGGGGTTCGCCCACAAGTTGCTATCGCATATTGGAAAGGCCCATTCCTTTGTATTTTGGAAAAATGTGTCAAACTGTGAAAATGCACGAAAACATTGTAAAATCCCGCATTCCGAACCTGAAATATTGTTCAATATTGTTAATAAACCCTTTCAGGTTGGTGACATCACATCAGCGCTTTTTCCTTAGCTTTTCGTTTATTCAACAAACATGCGATTTACAAAGGAAAACTCAGTTTTCTGGACTTCAAAATGTATGCAATGTCGCCTATTTAGTTATCGAGTCTGTAATATCGCTGCCATCACTGTCATCGGCCCCGCTCCATATTCCGATGTGATATCGCATATCGCACATGACCCCCGCCGATTGTAATCACTCCTGTGCATTTGCCGATTGCGATAGCGCGCGTTACCATGGGCCGTCGACCTGCGCGCTTGATCGACGGTCCTCGTTGATCCGCGTTGATCACAATCGCAGTCGTCATGTGGATTCCGCCAATAAGCGTCAGTAGCCCCCGCCGATAACAATTCGTCGATCGGATCTGGACCGTTGATCGGCCAGATCCGACGGCTCTAGTTCAACGTTGCCTTAAAGTCGCCAATACTTTGTTTTCTCTGTTTTCACGGGTTTTGGGCCTCCTGATAGTGTTTCTCCACCCTACTAAAGGTGTCCCTTTTGCGATAATTTCAATCTTTCAAAGGACTTTTGGCATTGGGCATGATTTTTAAAGGGTTTATGAAGACTTAGAGAGCATTCTCGAATCCATTTGGATCAAGAATTATTGTACATTTAAAGAGACCCTTCTTGTGCTTTTGAATCATGTAAAAAGGTTTAGTATTGAGACAAATATGAATTATGGAACCCCACACCATGTCGGCCTAAGGGAAGATCAAGTTGGCCTAAGGCCCTATTCGACCTCACAAGAAGTCTATAAAAGGAAGGACATCGAATTCATTTGGAGCATCACTTCTCATCAAGTTCAAATTCTCTCTACTAAGCAGAAGTGCGAAAATCTTGTTGTTGTGCAGAAGTGAGAAGTGGGTAGCTAGGAAAGTCTATTGCCATGAAGCCGAATTGAATGTGAGTTTGGGTGAGCCTAAGGAGTCAAGGAAAATCGAAATTTTGGTGGTGGTCTCTCTCTGTTTCGTGCTCTAGATTGGGAGATCGAAATCTTCCAAGTTGGACTGCTGCAAGTTGTTGCGTAGTCGAAGTTGCTGGGAAGAGGTCGAACTTCTGGAGGCTGACTTGGTGTGGAGGGAAGGCCTGGTCTTGGTCTAGGGTGAAGAGTCACAAAGAATACTATTGAAAGGAAGAATTACTTTGATTGGATTCTCCCCTCGAGGGGGGTTTTGCCCTAGAATGTGCCTACATCTTGTGTCCATTGTTTCATGTGTTCTTGCTTTTGGTAATTGCTTGATGAACTAAAGAAAGAAGACATAAAGAATCGTAATAATAAGAAACATCACAAGTAATTATCAAGATCAAGAAAATTTTTATTGTCTTTCTGATTTTCCAACACCTACAAGGGGCAAGCCACCTTTCATAACTACAGGGTCACACACCTTTACCTTGCTTTATACCGATTGTAAGAATTCTCCGAGAAAATATTTGCCCTATGATGTCTATCAACCAAGCTTATGCTTGGAGGTAAATTGAATTAGAGATGCAAACTATGCTAAAATGCCTAAATGAAATGCAAGTAAGTTTAATAGTGCTTTGCAAAAAAAATGAATTAACTCAAGTAAATGGAAATGCTTTCAATGAGATAACTTGAATAATTGCTCTCAAAATTGTACAAGAAATAAGCTTCATAAGCACATAAGATTGTAAGTTGTTCAAAGTAAGTACTTTAACAAGTGATATATCAATGGTCAACAAACTAAAGTAATGAAATGAGATGAAGCTAAGAATATAATATTGCTTTAAAATAAATGAGCAAAATATCCAATGAGCCTATAGTGAAGCAAACATAAAGCAATTTGTCAATTTAACTAAATCAAAACTTTGCCACATAAATTGAGATACTTGCATTATAGGAAATGAGTTGCTCCAAAGTGAAAATTCCACGATGTACTTCAAAACAAAATTGAAATGCAAAGTATAAAATGGAAACTTGTAACAAAACTCAACTTAGAAAATTAAACGTGGTAGTGAGATTGTGTTAATTCTTAAAGCATGAAAATGAGAGCGAGAATGAAAACTAAGAGAACAATGCAAAATCAATCGACCCACATATTGCTCCTCCTAAATAAGAGGAAGGGATGCCATGGGTAAAACCCAAGCTCTTACAAAAAAAACTAAGCCTTTTATTTACTTGTTACAATGATGAGAAACCTTCCAAATGGTCTAAAGTGAAGCTTCAAGAGGAATCTTTACAACATATGGGGCTTTTTAAGCATTAGATTTCCTTCTTGAAAGTCAAAATTAGTAGCTAAGGTAAGTATAAAAATGCTCTCAAATTTGAAAATGTTAGAGGTCTTTTGGTATCCCAAATATTAGCCTCCAATGATGGATAAACTCTTGCACAAAAAAAAAACTGGTCTTCTTTGTCCACGACCTTGTCAGGGGAGAAATCGCTTCTATCAAGCTCACAGCCTAGCTAAACGGCAACCCTCCTCTAATGTCCATGGGCCCCTTAAAAGTGAACCTTGAATGCTTGAGAGGTCCTACACAAAAATAGTTAAGAGTTTCAATGATCTTTCCTCAAGGCTCTTGTTACTGACACTCAAACTATGGGCTGCAAAACCAAGACACAATTAGTGTAGAGAAAGCATATAAAACAAATAAATATAATACAAAATAGTACACAAGAAACCAAATCAAGTGATGGGAGTGAACCCCATCACTTGCTTAGTTTAGAAAATGCTTTCAAATAGCTAAATAAAATCAATGAAGCACTATTTTTTGGAAGAGTTTCAAGTATAGAAATATTTTGTTTGTGTACAAGCTATCTCCAAGAAAACCCCTGCAAAAGCACTTCGTAAGATGAACTATGAAGGCTCATAAAACGAATGAGAGCTCCTTTGAGAATTTATCAAGAGTGGGTTGGTCTCTCCAAAGACATCCCCTCATGCTTGAACCAACAAGATGCTTCCTCTACAACACTTCAATCAAGAATTAGTCCCATATAGATTTAGCAAATAAACAATGACAAAAAACTCTAGAGATTTATTGGAAAATAACTGGAGCATTCTATATCTAGAGCATACTTCTAAATCAAATGTCAATGCAAGATAGTTTTACATTAACAAGTCTACAAGAGCATATGGAAATAAACTAGATCAAAGCATGAGTAAAAGAAATTATACCAATAATCCACCATTCATCACATTCCAAAATAAGAACTCATGAATGAAAGCCTCAAAGTCTTCTATTGCAATTGAGAACGAGTGTACACAAAAGGAGAGCTTCCCCAAGCACAATAGCTCATTTTCAATAATACAAGTGAAAGCACAAAGCTCTATTATATAGAGAAGTGGGAGCAAATCCCAATGTAGCAACCAAGTGACAAATAGACATGGAGAAGATCCCAAGGAAGGAAATCGATTTCCAAGTGGAGAGATGAAGAGACATGTGTGTAGCATCCAACCAAATAGAACCCATGAAGTGGCCTCCATCAAGCAAGTCAAAAATCCAAGTGTGAAGATGAGCAATACCAAGTGTGCCATAAGAGGGAGTTAACTCCCCATCCAACAAGCTAAGAAATGCCACCTCAAATTGATGTCTCCAAAGTGACATACGTTGAGCCTCTATCATGATGTGTGGTCCCTCCTTGAGAATTTGCGTGATCCTTCAAGTGTAGTTTAGTTGCATGTATGAGTGCCAAGTGGAGTGGAAGTAGAGACAAGTCCCAACCAAAATCTCCATCAAATCGTTAACCATCCATAAGAGATCTCCAACCAAGTCGAAGTGTCAAATCACCAAATCGAATCGCTCATGTGTAGCTAGGAAATTCAATTTCTACATGTGGACCATGCACTTATGATGCAAGGTGTCAAATCATCTCCCACTTGTCCTTTGACTCAATCCTTTGTCTTGAGATAATTTCCAAGTCATTTCCATGTCATTTTGTCACATGGAGTTATTTATTTTTCTCCATTTAATTTTTTTTTGGTTTGACTTATTGCTTGATTTCCCAATAAACTTAGGAAAAATGGGTTTTGAGGGTCTAAAACTTATTTTTTACCCCTCAAAGTGTGTCATAGTAGAAATTTAAGGGTAAAAGGTGTAATTTTAAGGACACATACCCCATACAACTTCTTTAGACAACACTTATTACATTTTACATTCAGATTCTATTCAAATTTTCGCCCCGCAAGAAATTTAAAAAAAAAAAAAAAATGACCCCTAAACCTAATCAAATTCCACGAAATTTTACAAGTGATCTAGTATGGTAAATATACAATGACTCTAGACACTAAGACTCACCATCAAGCTGCACTATGCTTGGAGGAAAAAAACTCAATTAATTATTAAGTCCCCATAAGGACCTAATAATTAACCACATGAAAAAAACCTCCTAGAATAAACTCACTTGACGACAAGGTCTCAAGTCACCTATGCTTGTTACATGACTCAACTCATCATACTAGCATCACTTTCCAATGTACATCATCCCCGTAGGGCTTATGGAATTTCAATTCAACAAAAGAATATGAGAAGAAGAAGTAGAGTTGAAAAACTCTGATGATATAGTGAACTTTGATGATGCATGAAGCCCCTGATACATCCTTGGGCATGAAGTCTTTAAAAATTTTGGATACACTTCAGTGGTCAACAAACCCCAAAAATAAGAAGAACAAGAGCAATAACCACAAGGATCATCCCTTTGAAATGTTGTATTTCAAGGATTATTAATATGGAGGCTCTGCTAGCTGTAATGTTTTTGTTGATAAGGCATTAGTTAAATATAGCGTTGATAACATTGACATTGGCAAAAATCGGCAAACCGCAACAAACATTAAAAAATACAAAATATATTCATTTTTTTCAAAATAAGAATATAAAAAAAAAAAATGGAAAAATTAGAAAGAAAACAAACACTTGGAGAAAAAAATCGTGATTTTTCCGGATTGAAAAATTAGCTAGCCAAAAAAATTGTGATTTTTTGGCACATCGCCGATTCTCAAAACCAATTATATCACTAAAAACCCAAATCGAACCCCATGATACAAAACCCATGTTTTGAGCTGCAATTTGTACAATAGAATTAGATTCAATGTAATACAAAAAAATTGGATGGGAAAAATGATCATATTGTCCAATCATCAATGTCCATCATCAAAACTGAAGACATGCCTGAAATATCTTTGAAATCTTCGTAGAACATCCTTGAAATCTGCCCAGAGCATTGCCAAAATTTGTCTAAAACATCCCTAAAATCTACCAGGAATATCTTGTGGCAACTAGCAAGTCCGCGAGCCCTCGATGAAATCCCAGCAGTTTGCAGAATTTTTCTAGGGGTCCCCAAGTCCCCGAAACACCATAATGAAAGGTGCATGGCTTTCTTTTGGGGAAAAGGGTCCCCATGCAACAACAATTTAAACTAATAGCCACAACTACACACATTACCTTAACACATGCCACTTGGATCTTATTAAATTACACATCATAACACATTACATTTAATGTTATAACACATTATTTTTGGCTATTATGTTCCCTGATTATACTTAAAAATAACATTACTTAAGCACCAATCAATCCTTCCTTTATAGAGTCATTCCAAGAAACAGCTTGTTACCTCCCAAACCTACACCTCAAAAATTTCAAAGCCCTACAACAACCCTAGGGGCACTTGCAAAGATTTCCCACTATCACCAAATTAGCACTTCCTCTCACTTTAGTCTAGTTCTTTTCCAACACAAGGGGTTAAACCCTCGAACAGAAAGTTTTTTTGTATTTTTTAGAATAAAATGGATGGCGGAATTTGCCAATGCCAGTTCCTATTCACTAGGGGCTATAAAGTCAAGGTCAATGAAGCAAAGGATACACATATGATGAAGAGACATAGTCAGGCTATTAACAATATGCTCAATCCAACCACATAGATCTTTTCAATATGCAGAAATTAAAAAGAGTGCCCTTTCAAAGATGCACGTCATAGTAATTGTAAAATACCTAAGTATAATGTACAACCATGAACAAGAAGAGGGCCCACAACAGCCCCTCTGTATGCAGAAATGACAGCAGCAATATCCATTAAATCAAGAATTATTGCAGCAAGATATACAGAAAGTTAGACCTCAACCCTAGCCTCTTCTTTTTGGGACAAATTTGCTGTTCTACAAAGCTTATTTCAGCAGTCTTGCAAGAGCAATTCCACCCATTAAATTACCCATGGAAAGTAGAAAAAAGATGATAAACCTCAACCTGAACTCGCCCTTCTTTTAATTATTCCAAAAGATATTCAACAAAACACTTGGACAAAAATCCCTATCTTCCAACCATGCCCTTTTCTAGCTTTCCTTTCAACAACTTCTCCAATAAAATATTATTTCTTTTAGATGGCCCTGGAATCCTCCTAAAAAGGAGCACTCCCTTTTTCCTTGTGAGATTTTTCCTTTTGAGAGGGAAAAAAATGCTTTGAATAGGACCATATTGCCACTCGTCATCTCCACAAGTAAAATGCCTTCCTTAAGTATGAATTTATTCTTCATTTGAGGGTTTAATTATGTCAACATGACACATGCATTCTCCTCATGCAAAGAACTTGCCTCCAAATATGTCAAAATGAATGAAATAATGTATCCTTGCCCCAAAAGTTCTCCCAAAGAGAAACATGCCTCCAAATATGTAGAAGCGACTCCATTAGGGTTATTTCCCACCCCTTCTTGCCTTTAACACACCCTAGCCACTTCCTTGAAGTGGACATTCAACAAGGATTGGGCCTTTGACCCTACCAAGTGCAATTTTTAGTGCAACATGGCACCCTTCCAAGTAGGGTGCTTCTCATTTTTGCTCATTAACCCACACGTCATGCTTTGGGCCTCCTATAGGCTAGGGTATTTTCTCTTTTGGGCCTTATTTGACCCCTACCTTGCCATAAATTGTGCCTTAAACATATCCCATGATAGGGTGTTCTTCTTTTCATGTTTTCATTTGAACTTTGCTTGCCCTAAAGTATGTTTATGTCATCCCCCAATGAAGCGCATTCAAGCTTCAATCATACGTCCATGAGGTCCTAAGACCTTGGGTACCATCCATGTGTAAAGCACTCATTGAATGATGCTCAAGATAGAACAATGTCTGTAGCCTCCAAGTTTCTCCCCACAACCTCTAACTATCACTAAACTCCAAGGATTTTTTGTTGCACAAGTGAGAGAAGAAAGCCCATGACAACGTGAAATAAGCACTACAATTCAAGCGGTAACACAACCAATCTTCTTGTCAAAGATTTTATTCACTCAAAACTTAGACAGTTCACATGCACAGTCAACCCGATTGTTGACATACCCAAGCTTATTACATTCAGTTCCCATTGATATGGTAGCAAATCTAGTGAGGCATGCCTAGCACAACAATAGCATGCAAGTACAACTACAAGGTTTCTATGCACAATGGTGAATACCAATCTACTATAACTTAACAATGATCAAGGAGGAGTATTTATCAATGAATTTACTAGCAAATCCTCTTAGAATGATTTTTACATGCCCACCCCTTGTTACCCTAGACACAAATACAAGCAGAAAACACTAAAGACGCATCGAAGTAGAATTATTGAAGATTATGCAATGTTGGAAGATCTGATTGGGTGGAAAGATTTTAGGAGGGGCATTAAGCAAAACTACGAAGCAAACAACGAGTGAATAGGTATATGGTTTTGAGTGTTAAAAATAGTGCAAGTGCACAGATGTTCCATGACGTATTGCACATCATCACATAACATCAAGACACCAAATTTATAGTGGAGAAACCCCCATGGTGAAAATCCACTTTAAAAAACATTTCATTTATTCCCATGACTCACATGGTGTACTACAATGGGTTATTAGTCCCCTTTATATAGTGACTAGCTCTAACCTAATACCACATTAACTACAAACCACCAAGCTACCTTCTAATTACTATACTAATAATGATCCACTAAGGAAAACTTATAATGACCACATTAATGACAGACTATTAGTGTCATAATGACCACTAAGTCAAAATCAACAAACATATCTCCTACATCCCCCTTTAAGATTGAATTGGTAACACAAAATCAGGAAACTTGGCCTAAGAAATATTTGCCCAAGTAAATATTAGATATTATCACTCCACATAATATTCATTTGAGAAGGACCTGATACAAAAGGATTTGGCCAAATAAACATTACAATAACCCCCCCCCCCCTTAATGTTTAATTGGGTAGATAATAAAATAAGGGCCAAGGCTAATATTAACAACATGACCAAGATGAGTTTTAAGCAAGCTCTCAATCCAGAATCTATCTCATAAATGTAGCCTCCAAAACAACTTCACATGATCCTCTTCAAAAAATAGGGAAACAAACACAAGCTTAAAGACACATATACACAAGCAATCAAAGCAAGGAATCAAATCCCTATGCTTGTCAAACAACAATCTCAAAAAATCACATAGAATATGCCAAAGAGCAAAGAGCATACTAAAGATGAGAGCAATATGTGGAAGATGCTATTAAGGAAAGAGGGTCAAAGATCAACAAGAGTGATCCAATCATGCAAACCAAGAATCCTATTGATGCTGAGAGTGATCTAACAAAGTTGAAGAGTCAAAGATCAAAAGCAATGATTCAAATGACATATCAAAGAAAGTTAACCATATTCTTATTTGGGCAAGAGGTTCCAAACTCAACAAGTGCTCCAAATAATACATACACCAAGATGGTCTTCCCACCATAAAATGTTGTAATGTCCCCATTTTCAGTTTCCCTTATGATGTAGCTAGGATGGATTTCCAAGGTTGGTGACAACTTGGTTATGGGAGCGAGATTTCATTATTAATGGGCCCAGAGGGTTTAGGAGGAGTTCAATAGCACCCGACAGGGATCACTTGCAACATTTCATCATCAAGGCCAATTCCACACAGTTTGTTCTTGGTTCCACTGCATTCTGATAATTCTTGTAAAACGAGGTTATTATTGAGCATATCTAAATTAAATAAGCTTATGTTGTCATTTTGGGAAGGATATTTGATGAAATTGTTAAATTTTCCACAGCACTTGAAAATCAAGTTTGAGTCTAAGATCACAATCACAAACACTCTCAAACGCCACAACACAAGAACTTTGCACAGCGGAAAACATATAGCAGTGGATCAATCTCGAGCACATGACAAATTTTAACCCAAAACTTGTTATATTACAGATCTCGTATCAAGGATCACAGCCCTTACATACAGCCTTGATACAAGATACAACTAGGGCTTGGAGTCAACAACCTATGACTACCAATTTGTCCCTGAACAAAGTACACTTGGCTTGTTGAAGGAGTGCTCTACTCAACCCTTTCAGTCCACGTACCTTGAATACATATGGCAAGTCCTTTGCCACCTCTTTTGTTGATCACTGCAACTTCAAAATGCTTGCAACTCCATCCATCAATTTGCCACTATCAACCTCTCTTGGTTGCTCCAAGATGATTGAACATAGGCTCCTCAAACTACCCTCTAGCATCCCTCTTGCTCCACCAAAATTTCTGCTCATAGGGACTTCACCAAAGTTGCCCTCTAGCACTGATATGGCTTCTCCAACATCACTGCTCTTAGGGACTTCCAAGTCTGCCCTCTTATCAGTGATTTGCACCATCAAATCCCTAACCTAGGGCTTTGCCAAATCTGCCTCCTAACAGTCCCTTAGTTGCTCCAAGGAGCACTGCACATGAGGTCTTCATACTCAACCCTCTTATTAGTCCTCTAGCTGCCCCTTGGATGACTAATCTAGGGCATCATTGTATAGCCTACACATTTGCAAATTCCACAGAACTTAGGGCTTACATGGCAGCCCACACACAGGCCCTTTTACTCCATGTAAGTGACTAAACTAGAGAAACCAACAAAATGTTCTTCAAAACACCATGAACAAACCTCCACTTTTTCACCTTAGGGCAACCCCTTCACATCTGCTCTACACATCTCTCTGTCCATACTAGGAGACACACTTTGGCCCTTTGTAGACTCCTATACTAGTTGTTTGATCACGGAGATATGTGACCCTCATTACAGTGGCAAAACGAAACTTTTGACACCTTACCTAGGGTCTCAGCCCTCTCCAATCAGCTCAAAAATCAAGGCAATTTATCACAGATCCTTGGACAGAATTTTAGGGCAAAACCATTGATGATTGTACCTCCACTGAAGCAACCCTAAACTAGGGCATCAAATTGTTGTCCAAAACCCTTGGAACAGATCTCCATCACCTAGCATTCATCACCTCAAAAGACAAGTCAAAGTACCTCTTCATGATGTCCACACAGTTTTCCTGAAGGTCACGGATCCAAGCATAAACTCCGAGGTTTTCGGCCTCCTGTTAAGGCACATGTACCATGCACAGGTCTGCCCTAATTCTACCTTAACAGTTCTCCAAACACACGCACAAATCTCACATTTAGCCCTCTAACCTCTACATTATACTTCAAGGAACCTTGACCTTCTATTACACATCTACCACAAGTCATATGATCCTGCCAAGGCTTGGCCCTCCTCGAAAACACAGAATACCTGCAGCCAAAATCACAAAGAGTTTGTGCCTCAAACACATCCTAGAACCCTACAAGGAAATTCAGCCAGCAAATCCATAACACAACCTAGTTCATACATAAACGAAGAGACATCAAACTCATCCTTCCTTCCATTCTAACTTGACTCCTTTGACTTGCGGCTACCTCAGACTTGCTTTTCTCTTGGACGAATGCACTTGGATGGATCCCAAATGAGCTAGATCTCTTCTCTTCTTATAGTTCACCATGGAGATGACTTTAACCCTCAAGGGGCACCTTTCAAGCCCAGGCCAACTTGAAGGTCTTTGATAAACCCCGACTAACTTAAGAAAAGACGTATCTTTCATTTGATTTCGCCACATCATCAAGCCCTTAGGTTCCCCTTAGCCCTTCAAGGGTGCCCCTCTTGATTTTGATGATTAAAGAATTATTTCTTCACTTGCTTTTGCGCCCACAACTTTGGGTGCAAAACCCACTGCTTGGGTACACTACCCACAAAGCCCATTGGGTCAACCTTCTCCCAAACCCAATACCCTAGGGTGTGGTAGTACCTCCCAAGCTACACAAATCAATAGAAACACCTTAGTGTAATAGCTCGTTGGAACCAGAAAGAAAAGATCTGTAGGATGGGATGGTGAAAAATGACTTCCAGTGGCCTAAGAGATTATAAAGGTAGATTACCATTTTCCTAGATCAAAAGTGACTTTAATTAGTCACTTAATCAAATAAAAAAAAAGGAAAATGCTTAATGGAGGAAAAAGGCCAAGTGACTAAAATGAAATAAAATGAAGTCACTTAAGATAAGGATAAGAGGAGAAGCTTCTAAAGTGGGAAATAAAATAATAAAATAAAGTGCTTCTAGAAGAATGGAGAGGGATACATCAGTATCTTGTATTGTGTGCATGAGAACCTTCTTATTTTGAAGATTGAATACAATTCCACTTGGGTCAAATTATGGCATTTGATTTTCCTTCATTGAAGGCTCGAATCACCATTTGCATACGTGACCAATGGTCAAAAGCACATTGATCTGGTCCATAATGCACTCGTCAAAGGAGTTCGATTTGATTTGTTTAAACGCATTATGTGTAGGATTGTTGTGAGTTTGGTCATGTACGCATATTGAATGTGTTGGAAGTCATTATAGAATTGGTGCATTAGTGTGTTAGAGACTAATGACTGTGACGAAATATATATGATGGATCAAATGTGCGAGTATGATAATGCATAGCACAATGCCAGAGTGTTATGAAGTGCGATTAGACTCTTAAGGCTCGTGCAGTTTGCATAGATCAATGAATTGTTGTGTGTTAGTGCGCAGATGATAAGATTGCTAGCCATGTGAATTTTTTTTTGGTGATTGCAAGTGGCGGCACGTACAATCACAACTTGGAAACTCCAACCAATGGAAATCGTGACACTAGATCGAGTCAGAGGCCGAGGTTGTAAAGGTCGAGTTCGATTTCCAGCATAATTAATCGAGGTCGATTGGCCACTACAGTAACGGATCAAGAGCTAAAAAATTTTGAATCAAACCGGAGGAATCACCATCCTATGTGACACATTGGTAATGCAATGTCATCATCGTTTGCAAAGGGGCCGCGATTAGTTCAAGCGTGAAGAAAAATCAAAATCAAAGTCATTTGTGTTGAGTTAAGCATGCTACAGATGATGCACAAAGGGAGGCCACAGTGAATTGAATTTTGAAGGAGCAATTGATGGAGGATTGACATCTGAGGCAGAAATTTTGAAGTGTTAGCGCCGAGACCATTATTCCGACCAGGTCGTAGTCAATGGAAAGATCGATCTCGACGTCAATGTCCAAGGAGAGACATGATCTGTTGAATATGGGCTACATAACTGTACAGGGGAGATAACTGCACTAAGGATCAACTGTGGATGAGCTAAGCATTGTCTGTGGCCACGTGAGACCAAAATACAACCGCAGGCCTACAAGGAGACAGAGAAAAGACACGTTGATCAAGCATATCGGAGGAGCAATATGCCATCTCAATCGTTGCCAGGTGATAACAAATTGTTGAGTTCTTGCGTGAGTTCTTGCGTGAGCCCACAGAGAATCTACAACTAGAACTAGTGGTCGAAGAGTTCCCATGTTACCAAGTTAAATCCAGTTGAGGATTGATTCTTTTTAGGTTCAAGACCATTCTCAAGGTGTCTAGTTATCATTGGGGTCAAAGTTCTTGAAGGCCAAGTTGATCCTCTCAAAACATCAATTTTTTTCCCAAAGATTTAGGGTAGGGTATAGAACAAAGGTTGTTGCATCGTTTCTAGCTAACAGTGAACTTAAGATTGTTGGTGTTTGGAGCATAAAGAGCAGAGGACAAGCTACTTGATTGTAGGGCTTTACTATGACCTGCTAATAGTGTTTATTGCAGGAGATCAATCTCATTCATTGTTGTTGTAGTTGCTGATCTTAGTTGTTGGCATTGATTGTGTCTTTATATTGCTGAGTTGTCAATTATGGCCTGTACATTTGAGTCTTGATATGTATGTTGTGGTGAGTGAGGATGTTGTCTAGTTGGTCAGAGTTAGGAGAAGCTTTATGCTACTACTAAATATAGTTTAATAATGCTATCAAGGTTTCTGGGTTGTTTGAGGCATTGAGGAGCGAGAGAGAGTAGTTGTCAGTATATGGCAAAGTGAAATATCGTATCCTTGTAGGGAGATGTTTTGTGTGTATTGATGTTGTTGAGAGTGTGGTAGAGTTGGTATGTTATAGGGAAATTGCTTATATGCATGAATGTTATTTTTATGTTGTTGCCATTATAGTAAGTTGAGTCGAGAGAGGCTCCTACTATGTATTGAAGCTCATAAGCCCTGTATTGTTGAGAGGATAAACTTTAAAGTCTTGCATGTTGTTGTAGCATTTGCGTTCTACCATGTAAGCTGGGTGTGAAGTCTTGAAAGGAATTTGAAAATCTACAAAATTATTGCTCATGGACGATCTGTCAAGGATTAAGAATGAATTGGCCAAGGGCCAAAAGAGTTTGAATGAGTCATTAAGACAGCTCGCAACCATCGGTGCCAACCCTCATCTTAAAGGAAATTTCATGAGGAGAATTTTCGAAGTGTTCAGATCTGGAAAAGATGAAGAGCCAAAGCAAAAGCAGTCTCCTGAACTTCCGAGAAAGAGCAGAAATCAAATGAGAAGAGAGTGGTTTTGTTTCACATGTCAGGGAGCGTGGACACCAGATCACATATGTAAAGTTAAGAAGGGCAAAGAAGCAGATGAGACTGCAAACTTTGAAGAATAGCAAGAAGTGGCAAAGAACTCAAGTCAGTTGATTAAGGGTTGAAGGGTCCATGGTTAGACAAGAGTCGCATGAGGAACACTTCAACTTGCATGATCACAGAGAGAGGCATGACAGAGAATTGTTTATGGGTTAATTAATTTTGCAATGTGTGATTGATCTCTCTGGTTTATTTCCGCAACATATTTTAAATTCTAGAAATTAAAGATACCGTTGATTTTATTTTTCGATGATTCAGTTATTATTTGGGTAAATAAATAATAAGCTAGGGATAAATTAAATTTCCATGAGAAAATAAATCTAGCAGGTATTAGAAAATTAACACCCTTTGTGCAAGCATTTCATAAACCCTAGATTCAACTCAGGGGTGGTCAGTTGCAAGAAAAGTTGCAATGTCGTTGGCATATGGTTGGGTGGCAAGTGGAAGTCCCTCCTTCAATTGTTGGTCAAATTAACACACAAAGATAAGTATACTTGGTTATGCATGTTGGACTAAAAATTATGATATCCCTTATTGTGCTTATGCCTAATGATTAATCCAGTATCATCTATGAAAGAATGTTTGATTCACTATCAAATCATGGTTGACCAACTAGCTTGTATATCTATGGTGATAATGAGTTGCATGAGTTATGTGGTTACAACCTTCTTAGTGAATTGCAAGTTGTCTGATATGCTTATGACTAGTGGTCTAAAAATCTTTAGCACTAACCCATTATCTCATAAGTTCTTAGTTATCTTATATGTTTATGAGTATGGGAAGTTCACTGCCATAACCATGATTGTGAGTTAACTTACTTATTAGGAGTTCAAGTTATTTTTTGTGTGTTAGATGAATGTCTGGTTAGAGTTGAGAGCCACTTAGTTTATGAATGTTGTGACGATTTCTATGAGTTTATGTATACTTGTATATTGTTGTGATATCTTGACATTTACTGATCAAAGTTGGTCTGTAGCTTTCTTGTGGAATCTAGCACTTTGGAGCCATTTCTTTTCTTTTTCCTAGAATCTATCAAAGATAAGCTCTATGGGTACCTTTGAGCTCTTCTAGGCATAGTCTAGTATCTTTGATGGTTTGTTTCTCAAGATTTGGCCATTGCCTTTAGAAATCTCAAGTTCGGACTATTGTCCTTAGTATTATGGGGCTCCTATAATTCCCCAAACTTCCATTGAATTGCCCTTTTTGCAATGCTTCAGCAGAAATCCAGCTCTCTTCCAGACCAAATTGGTCTTTTCTAGCAATGGCATCCGAGACTAGATTGCCTTCGTATCTGGGCAGATTTCCTTCTCAAGCACAAGTTGTATCCGAGCCAGATTCCTTCCTCAAAGTGCGAATCGTATCCCTGCATTTGAGCAATCAAGACAATAATCTCTTGCAAGTGATCTTGACTCTCTTGGACCAGACTTTGCATGAAATCCAAGGGTCGAGACATCCAAGGGTGGCAAGGATTGTCCACCCCCTAGGAAACCCAAATATCCTTATGGTCAAATACCTTTTTCCATCTCCCAAGAGTAATTGCATCTAGATACATGTGGGTCGAATTCTAGTTTAACATCACAGATGCATCCAGTTGGACATACCATGTACACTTTCGAAATGAACCGGATATAGATCGAATCAAATTTCCGTGAAAAGCATAGTTTATCCAGGGTGGGCCCTGCTTTGGTGGAACACTGGCACGATGCCATATTTCACATAAATGAATGTAGTGTCTAGAATCCGAAGCATTCGGTAGTGATTGAGTAGTGCATATACGATAAGTCCCGGATAGGATCAAGACTAGATTTTCCATAGTGTTGCATGTAATCCGAGGGTGGCAAGTGATGCACACTCTCGTGGAGCCATGGATGTCTGCTAAACCAGATTTTTCATGAGGTAAGCAAGTAATTTGAGTATCCAAGAGATCGGGGCATGTCGACAATGGATATTCGCATGCACCCCGGGTTTCCTCGGAACCAGATATAATGTAGAAATGTTGCATCACACGAAGGGGTCAGACCTAGTGGGACCCACAAGTTTGAGATGAGGGGGCAATATAATTGGTCAAACTTCGAATGGGCATAAATTTCAATCTAGGAGCCGGATTCAGATAAAATTTATATCTCCAAAAAGCTATTGACGAGCTGGCACTGGTTTCGAGTTTTAACGACTTTGGAAAAAGTGGAATTTTGTGACCCCATCTTCATAACACACCTTGGAGGCCTGGTCAAATTTTAAGTAGCACCTTCCACGGCCTGAAATAGTACCAAGGGGTGGGGGGGAGTGTTACAAGGTGGATAGATCAACAGTCAATCCCCAAAGATAGCCTCTATAAAGAATAAACATGAAAAGTAACCTCAAATAATCCACAAGTGTGAGTACAAAAACCTCCAAGGGTGATAACATCATAAAAAAGGTATATCTCTCCATGAAAAGGTGCAATAAATAATTCAAGGGGTTCATCTCATCCCAAAAGTAATGTCTCTCCATCTAAAGGAGGTGTCTCATCACCAAAATACCAACCCTACTTAATCCTCCAAATGCTCACGTCATCATCAAATTGGTGCTAGGGCAACGTCATCATGCTAGGGAAAGATGTCACTATGGTAGGTGTAAAACCCCTCAAAAGGAGTCCCAAGTCGTCACCGTGACCAATCATCATCAAGGGATGAACAATGTCCATCAAGAAGGTACAATGCTAGCCTGAGAGTGTCCTGTCATCCAAGG
>APFE030014907.1:86604-104215 GCA_000404065.3 Pinus taeda | reverse complement strand
CTATCTCTTAAAAAAAAAAGAGAAAAAAAAAAAAAAAAAATTAAATCTGGAAATTGTTGTAGGTTGCAGGGACACAATGCAAAAAGGAGTCCTCTCAACTCAAGGAAAACGGTCCCTACCAAGCTACTAGGCAACCTCACATACACTCCCACCATGAACACTCATGTTTTCCAAGGTTTGGACACAATCTAGTCATGGTTTAGCCTTCTACAGGAAGCTACAGGACTTTCTACAAGAAGTTCTGTATTTCTACAAGAAACATCCTGTAAAGCCTTTCGGCGGGCCAGAATCGATTATGGAGAAGGATTTGAAGCTTGAAGTCCATTGAGGAGGCATGCAACCACTCTTTTCTTCCATCCTCCACTTGTTTCACCTCCTTTCACCACCATTGCTGCCATCTGGTTGGATATACCTGCACAATCATACCAGAACCCTATTTTCTCAGATAAAAAATTTTGTTTTTTAAGTGGGAAATAAAGCATGCAGAGGTTCGCACACTTTCCCTGTCAAGGCGACCTCAGGACCCTTCACCTGTGAATGCGTCTTCATTTTCAGCATGCACCCCAGGAGGAGAAACGGCTACAGGATGTCCTACAGGAATCCTGTAGTAGATGATCCGGCTGGAGCACATACCATGGAGACACCAGCAGCTCATGAAGCTGGTGCATGCAACATTCACCACCAGAAAATCGGGTCTCAAGGTCTCATAGATAGTAGCAGCCAATGAAGAGGAGCTCCAGCACCTGTGCACGAAGCAGCAGCAAGCAGATCCAGCATTCTGCGTCCCGAAACCTGAAAAAACCATGTCCACGGCCGCACAGGTAAGTGCCTAACATTATTTCATCAAATTACATAAGCTATACTCTAAATGTGCATGACTGTGAGAATGGACGGATTGAACAAGTCTGGTAGCCATTCAACTGGCCACCACAGCCAGTCAGACGACCTCGAAGGATTCGAATGGGCTTGGTTATGTCGAAAAGATGGGAAATTGACACGTGGGAAGTTTCCAGACGGGGAGAAGCGGCAGTATGACAGGAATGGTGGGGGTGAATGCAGAGGGAAGGATTCGGTGGTCAGGGACACGCCGAGGAATAATGGCTGTGACGTCGGCCAATGGATCGACCGGGACAGCTCACCCCCACGCCATGAATTCTGCAGCAATTCAAAATCGTCCGGTTGAATAACTTATGATACACTGCAGTAATTTACACTCACAACCATTTTGCAGCTGAGTACACGTCCTCCTCCTCTGCAAGTTGTTAGCCCGAGTTCTCGGTCTGTTCCAACGTCCTGCTGCCACTCAAACTCGTCCAGAACCACCGTAACGTCCTCCAGAAGCCGTGAACAATTTCTATAGGAAGCTGCACTACAGGAAACCCAGCATACGAAGAAGCTTGGACTGTTCACGTCGGGGGTGGCAATTCTCAGTGAGGTAGGCCTGAACATAACTTTCCCATGCAAATAATTCAAAAGGTGGTGAATTCAATGTGTTGAGGGGGTAGGGAAAATGTGAATGCAAGTTTGTCTATGAATTCAAAAGCCATTTTCTTATCGCTGCCTGAAATTGTCTTCGTGGTCTGCATGTGAGATTTTCTCCACGAGTCTTGAATTAAAACCCCTCCTGTAGAAAAATTGAGACACTGTCAAGGCTCACCGGTGAAAAATTGCAAATTTTATATGATTGTGTGTATAATGGAGATGTAGCTATGTGCTCTATGTAGAGAAATCCCGAAGACCTCCTTTTGTACACGAGCAGGCAAGTTCAAAACAGGGGAATTGATACAAAGATATTGTTTTTTAACGCTCTGAGAAGGAAACACACCTAGAATTCCCTCTCTGCTTAAAGCGCAAACAAAAATAGAGTTTTTTTACCATGCTATGAGGGTTTATTAGAAAAGAACCTTCGAACTACAAGTAATTACGGGAAACCCCTAAGGTGGTGGACTTGTTTTCCGATGCACACTGGTTGTCATTCTGTGAAAAGCTTCAAGGTCACGATGATGAAATTACTGAAGAATTCCTAAGGTCCCTGAAGCCGAAGTCAAAGACATTGGCCGTTGTCAACTTCAGAGGATTGACCCTCAGACTCACCCCACAGCTCATTAGCAGAGTAACTGATCTACCGATGGGGGTACCCTGGGATAAGCAGGAGAGAAAATTGGGTCAGAAAGCTAAAAAAGAGTTCTTCTTGCCAGAGGAACAATTTTCAGAGGACAAGAATGGAGTTCGAAGAACTAGCCTACAACCATTTTGGAGTGAAGTTAGCCTCCAAATTATGAAGTATATTACGTGTGAGGGGCGATTAGCATCGTGTATGGCTATCATTTCTGGTTGTTAACAGAACTCAGGCACCAAATGGACCTACCCTTAGAATAGAAATTGAGCATTCCTTACTTCCTCCTGTAATTCATGATTGAGTGTGCCACCAAACTGAGAGAGGGGACACCAGACCAGCTAGCCCATCATGGGCTTATCAGTCTCCTCGTGGAAGATGCACTCCACACTTACACTGTCCCTCTCTCCTGGGAAATTTTTCGGAATATGTTGGAGGATGATGACATCCGAGTTTTGCCCGAGGAGCTCACTTCCTCCAGCAGCGAGGAGAAGAAGCACACTCAGGTAGAGAATAAAGCTAAAGGACAAGAAACCTCAGGAAAAACACCAAAGAAAGAACATAAAGGAACACAAGAAAAAGGCCAAGCTGCCAAAACAGGGGGTGGTAAAATTACACGAACACCGAAGGAGAAAAGACTACAGAGCAGGGTAGAAAGGACTAAGAATGTCCAAGCCAGTGAGGGCACCCCTAAGGTAGCCTCAGCCAAGCTAAAGGAAAAAGCACCCTCAGCCAAGTAGGCTAAAATAGTGCCATTTTCTTCTATAGGAAACCAGAAGGATATGTCTACAAGAAGTTTAAAAACGACTTCTACAGGAAGCTAGAAACTAGCCACTCCAGGACTTTCTACAGGAAGTTCGAAAAAAGGACAATAGAAGGAGAAATCAACCAAAATTCTAGCTAGGGAGGTAGCAGCTGTGCTGGCCACCCTAAGTACCTCTCCCAAGCCGAAGGAAAAATGAAAGAGGGAGGCTCCTCTGTATTTTAAAGTAAGAAGGAGTGTGAGGATTAAGACTGGCAAAACCCAGCCTCCATGAAAAGAGCCAATCATAATTGTGGATACTCATACCACACCAAAGGATAGGTCCCCCTCCAAGGCATCCATTACTTATGAGCAGGGGAGCCCGAAAACATCTTCATGGAGGGAAAGGATGGAGAAATTGAACTCGGAAGCCTCTCTATAGGATGTCGAGGCTGTTCTATAGGAAACTTTGGCTAGGCTAAAAGAAACTAAGCAGATGGAGGAAAGAGCAGCCAAGTCATCATAGGAGGAGGAGAAGACTGATGTCATCATGGAACCAAGCCCCCAGCCCAACCTGGGCTCTTATTATAACTTTTTGGAGGTCGGCAAAATTATTCCTCAAAAATTCCCAGTGCCATTGTTTCTAGCACTAGAGGAAGAAAGAGTACGAACCCACACTTGGATGAGGATCGCTAAATCCAAGGGGGTAGCGGATATAGGGCCTCTAGAGGAAAGGCTCAAGGAAACCCAAAGGGAGTTGGCAAGAGTACGACATGTAGAAAACTCCCAACAGGCCAAGTTAGGAGAAGAGAATGAGCTGCTTAGACAATAGCTATAGCTATAGGGACAGAGGAAAGAAGAGGATACAGCAGCCAAGGACACCACAACAGAACCTCAAGAAAAAGAGAATGCAAGCTGATCTTGAGGAACTAAACCGACAACTACAAGAAAGGGAATTGCAGGTAGGCATAGAGATACAATCTCTAAAATAACAGATACAAGAAAAGGAGGCACAACTGGCCTGCATGGCCAGTTGGGCAATGGAAGCTCTGCAATGTAGGCAGCCGGCCAAATCCTATGGCCTATACCTAAGGGATTAGTGGCTACAATTCCAAATCAACACATTGGCACAGAGGGGTATCTCCCAAATCCAAAACCCCCAGTAGTTCATGGATTTATGTAACAGCAGTTCATCAAAAGATAAGGCTAAGCTTTGAGAGTTTTACCTTCATAATTTGGCCCTTCCAAACATAACCTCGTGGGACCCCAACACAGCAGTAGGGGACATGTAGCTGATGGCAATGACCTCATTGTTAAACCATGAAGAAAAGAGAGTGGCAAAGTTCAGAAATGTCATGGACCGAGAACTACATGAACCACTGCTGATTAGAGGAGAGCCAGGGGACCCCACAACATTGATATCTGCTCACCATCACCTAGCAACCAACTCTCTGGCTTTATTAGAGTACATGGATTGGCAGGCTCAGGCAATAGCACACTTCGAGGATATGGAGCGATTATTAGGGGACAATTGTATTCATACTTGCACCCGTAGGTGGAACACATTGTCCCACAGCCTCAAAATTAGGGAATATCACACTACAACTAGAATGAGGGAGGCCTTGGTACGAGTGCCTCTCTACAAGAAGTCTATGCAGAACCTCTAGGCCAGCTGGATAGGCCTCAAGCTAAGTCCACCTTTGCTGTTGGGATTGTTAGAAGGAGGCACAGAAGAAGAAGAGCATAAGCAGTGGGAAGAGGTGGAAAGGAAGGCCGGATTCCATGACAGTGAGGAGGATACTACTTCAGAAGCTTGGGATGTTAGGGTGGCGATTAAAGCAATGAAAGACGAGGAGCTGGACTAGTTGCTCAGAGGATGAGCAACCCTTTTAGCAGGGGGTGATGATGAGCCGCAAATTTGGTAACTTGTTGGGCTCATTTGGACTAATTATCCTTTTTCAGTCCTTGTTCAATCCTTCATTTTTCATAGCTTATGCATTATTTTTCAGTATGTTTATGTCATTTGTACGAATAAGGGTAGTCACTCTTCCTAGGTGGCTAACACGTGCTCATTTCAGGTTTTTTAACACATGTTGGAGCAAAACCGAGCAATCATGGGCTAGAAGACAGCCAATCTTGTGGTGAGGATTCATAGGGGGGTTATCTATGGCATTAAATATCCCTTTCTCTGGATCTTCACCCCCAACTCCGATCTCCAAAGGCCACCAAAACTGGATCTAGAAGGCAGCCAAGCAGATTTTGGAAGGGGATGTCTACTTATAGTTTGGACAGCCAAGTCCCATAGATTTAGGAGGCCCTCGTGGTGTATAAATGTTAAGGCCTCAACCTCCGTAAGGGACTTTTGAAACCATTGCATATTTTGCACTACAGTGCTATTAGCTTTAGCTTGTTATCTTGTAGCCATTTTGACATAACTCTTGACTTATGACTATTTTTTGATAATGAGAAGCAGTCCAATTTTATATCAACTCTAAGTTTTCTATAGGAGCCATAGCTCTCAGGGTTGGGCCCAACCAGAGAGCATAGGGCTTCCTTTTTGTACTGTTACCTTTCCTTTATGCATCTGTGTTTTCCTTTTATGCATTGACACGTATTTCTGTTAGGCAGATTTAGTTGTGTCGATTAGATAGATCACTGTTTATGAATAAAATTGCTTCAGATGTTTAAAATAGATTGGTAGGATAATAACAGGGAAAAATCTCCAAGAAAAGGGTCAAAAACACTCTCGGTTTCACCTCATCATTATTGGATCAGGGGTTGGAATTGAAGATACAGTGATGTCCCAACAAAAACACTAGCTTGCTTGACCATGCAATCCTTAGTGTACTGTTTTCATTTGCAGAAGTTAGTTATGGGTTCATATCTCTAAAATGTTTCTTTGCATGATTGATGTACATGGTTTTCTTTTCAAATAAAGTTGTTGTTCACTCGTTTTATTGACAGTTAGATTAGATTAGCTAGGACTTTGATTATTTGTAAGACTTTGTTGATTCGGTTGAATGTACATTGTACAGAGCATCTCTACCATTCTCTCATCCACTTAAGCTTCATCAGAGCCAACTGTTCCATCTGCTAGCCAGGTCCCTCGTCTCACACCTTTCCTTTTGCCCACGTAACCTTACCTTCTTGCGCAATCATTGTTTCAGCCTTCTTTAAGCCAAGTCAACATTATACACCTTCTCATCTCTCCATCCACCACTCCCTGGGTCACTCCAGGCCCCTATCCTACCTCCCTATCCATTCATGCATCTTCCCTCACTCACCCATCCTCTAAAATCCAATTTTTAAACATCCTGTAGAAATTTCCGAACATCCTGTAGAAACTCCTAAACATCCTGTAGAACCCCTGCAGACTTCCTCTAGAAGCTCACAAATGAGGTTTCTTGATAGCCAAACTTTGTGAAACTCTCTGGAAGGGTGTTAGGGACTTCTTAGACCCTCTCTAAACCTTCCCAATCTTTTCCAAGCATTTCTCCTCCTTGATCCACCCCTGCACAGTAAATAACAGGGAAAGCATATGCATGATAAAACTAACAACTTAATCAAAAATACAAAAAGATGTTTTCTTAGGACAAAGGTAGTCTAGACACATGTATTTTACCTTCATAGAAGTAATGGCATCTCTTTCAGTAGTTTGCATTCTCATCTTTACATTAGTAGGACTAGCTGGTAGAATTAGGGTTTGCTAGGGTTTGCACTTTCCTTCAGTTTCTCAATCTCTTTTCGCAAATAGATTATCTTTCTTCGAGTTAGCTTTCATCCTTCAATTAAAAAGCTTCTTCTAAGAGCTCATAGAAGTTGGCTTAATCTCCTAGTGGACTTGTGCCAACTGACCAAGTGACAGCTGCGACAAGAGCTAGTACTTGTGCATACAGCACCATTGCTTCCAAGTTTGTTACAAACTACTGGGTTGATAAAAGTAGAGAAGGGAGTCCTAGGAGTTGCATCATTATTGGTGCAATACTAGAGCCCACCGAGAGGTTCAAGCAAAGTCCTCTGTATATGCCTATCATGTATGAGTCTCAAATTGGGCTCATACTACGGTGACCAATAGAGGTTGAGTTTAAGTAAGGAAAGTCTGTGTACTCCAGGGACTTGGGGAATCCAAGTACAGTCCTACCAAATTGTATCTGCTATGTGAGACTCAAATTGAGCTCATTGTTGTAAAAACTCTGCTTTTGAAAACATAATAAAGAGGCCATCACTGAAGGCTGGACTGGGAGGCGTAGCCCAGGAGTGTTGGTTGAACTCCTTATTAAACTTGTTGTGTTTACATGTTTGCCTGTTATGTTTTCTCTAACTGCTTCAGTGCCTATGTATTTCGCAATCTTATCGATCCGTTACATAAAATAACATAGGCACATCCATGCACATGAGTCTGTAATACATTAATTGTTTATCTTAGATCAATTATAGATCAAGTGGTATCAAAGCTCTAGGTTACTAAGGTTAGACAAGCTTGTGCTGGATTTCTTTGTTGAATGATAGCTAGATCAAAGCCTAAATTAAGAGAAGGAGAGTTAGTTGAAGCTAACCAAGAAATTATAAGAGTCTATCCTAAGAGGAAAATGTCAGAAGAAAGTCCTTTGGAATCATACTCCCAGTTCGTGGACACTTTCATGACCATAAGAGCCATGGTAGAAAAAATGTATAGAGAATTTAAGAAAGGTAGAGGTGAAGAGTCATCAACCTCTAAACAAGTTTAAGGACTAGAAGAACCTCTTCTAGTTGCCCACCTAGAAGGCAAAGGAAAAAAAGAGAATCCCTCTCCACCATCTCCCCCATCATCACCTTCATCATCGTCTTCTTCACACAAAGAAAGCCCTAAAAAGAAAAAGAAGGAATCTTCTTTGATTAAATTAGATGTGAAGTTTGATTTGCTAGTTTATGATGCAGAATTGAATTTAGAAAAGTTAGATAACTGGATTAGACAAAATGATGTATATTGCAGAGTGTGGAACATCGATTCAAAAAGGAGAAAGATTCAGCTAGCTAGCCTGCGCCTTGGGGGCACCGCCATGGTATGGTGGGAAGGCAGGACACAAGCTGATTTGAAGAAGCATGGTAAAATTCTTTCTACCTGGAATGAATTTGTTTCTGCAATTAAAAAACAATTCTATGCACTAGCTTATATGCAGCAAGCTATGATGAGTTCGCAAACTCTTCCCCAATTGAAAGGGAAAAGTGTACAAAGTTACACCCAAGAATGTAGGAAGGAGCTTTGATTCTAGGCATTTCTTTAGACTCACCTGAAACTTTGCTAAAGTATATAGGTGGTCTACATAGTTATTCGAAACATACCATTCTCATGTTTAATCCCACTAGCATAGATGAGGTATCTATTGAGGCTACGCATTTAGAGGCTAGAGGCAAGAATGTGAACCCAGAAGTTGGGGGATCATCAAAACCCACTGCAAACAAGAACAAGGAAAAGAGAAAATAGAAATGGAAAGAGAGGAAGGCAAATGTTGTACAAAAGACCAAACCTTCATGCACTGACTGCAAGAAGGATGGGCATGATGATGAACACTGCTAGATTTTGCATCCGGAGTTAAAACCCAAGAAGTACGATGGAGAAAAGAAGAATATTGTTGTAGCTATTCAGAAGGATTTGGGATCAAAGTCAGGGGATGAAACAACAATCGTAACTATAGGTATAAAATGTAGAAATTCTAAAGCATCTACTAGTAATTCTGCACAATGTACTGATAACGAAGAAAATAGGAGGAAAAGACATGAGCTTTTTCATATTAGAGTTAATTCCAAGCATCAAAAGGTTGCTACTTTGTTTCATAGCGGCTCACAAGTAAACTTAATTTCTGAAGAAAATGTAAAGAAACTAAGATTACTAACCACACCTCACAAAAAGCCATATCCATTAGGTTGGTTATGTGATAAAGCAAAGCCACAAGTGACTAGACAATGTAAACTTAGGTTTGCTTTTGGGTCAGCATTTGTAGATGAGGTTGAGTTAGATATTGTTTCCTTGGATATATGTGGAATTGATTTAAGAAGTCCTTACTTGTATGATAGAAAAGCCATTTTCTATAGACTTGAAAACAAGTATCAACTCACTAAAGATGGAATTGAATATACTGTAAGAGCTCATAAACTCAAGAATAATTACACTCTCATAAACTCAGGGCAGATGGAAAGAATTGTAAATTCATGCAAGAAATTTTTACTGATGGTTGTAAAGGAAAGGAAACCTGATAAAACCAATGTATTTGAAGGCTGTAATGTTAAACAACAAGTTGATTTAGGAAAAGTTGTTTCAGAATATGATATACTATTTCAAGAACCTAAAAGTCTGCCACCCAAAAAGGAAATAGTATACGATATTAATTTGCAGCAAGATGCTCCATTGCCTAACATCGGAATGTATAGGTTGTCCACTTTAGAGAATGCAGAAATCAAGAAGCAGGTATAGGAGCTACTTGAGAAAGGGTTCATAAGACCTAGCACATCACCTTATGTGTCTCCAATTGTCTTGGTGAGAAAGAAAGATGGCTCATGGAGAATGTCCATTGATTACCGAGCACTGAATAAGATAACAATAAAAAATCGTTATCCTCTTCCTCGCATAGATGATATATTAGATCAGTTGAAAGAAGTTTTTTACTTTTCCAAGTTTGAATTGCATAGTGGCTACCATTGGGTCAGAGTTGCAGAGCAAGATGCATGGAAGACTAATTTCAAAACAAAGCAAGGATTGTATGAGTGGTTGGTTATGCCTTTTGGCTTAACTAATGCTCTTGCTTCTTTCATGAGAGTAATGAACGATGTACTCAAGCATTTTATTGATGATTTTCTCATTCTATATTTAGATGACATTCTTATATTTAGTAAAAAATGGGAAGAACATTTGAATCATGTAAAGCAGACTCTAGATGTTTTGAAAAGAGAAAATCATTGTGTTAAGCTATCAAAATGTGAATTTAGCAAAACATCTTTGAATTAGTTGGGTCATATTGTAGGGGGTGGTGAATTGAATATAGATCCCTCTAAGGTGCAGTCACCATAAACTGTCCTAAACCCAAATGTGTTATAGAAGTTAGAAGCTTCCTAGGAGCAGCACAATATTGGAGAAAGTTTATTTCTAACTTTTCCTTGATTGCAGCTCCCTTACATGCTTTAACAGGATTGAACAAGGTGTTTTAGTGGGGAGGCAAACATCAGAAAGCCTTTGACACCTTAAAAGAAAAGATTAGTACAACACCAATACTAGCACTTCCCAATGTTCAAAGAACATTTGAGATTGAAATGGATGCCAGTGACTATGCCATGGGAGTTGTGTTGATGCAGCATGGTAAACCCATATGTTATCATTCTGAGACATTTAATTCTATAGTAGTTAATTATCCCAGATATGATAAAGAATTGTATGCATTAGTAAAGAGTGTGAAAAAGTGGAAACATTATCTAATGGGCAAAGAGATAGATATACATACTAATCATCAACCACTTTAATATTAACACTCACAAACTAAGTTGCAGCAATCAAGACACTATAGGTGGATGGGTTTTCTACAACAGTTTCATCTTGTCATCATATATAAAAAGGGAATACACAATAAAGTTGCAGATATGTTGTCCAGACAAATCGTAAGTGCATCTGCTATACTTAAGCATAATTTAGTACTGCATGAAAGCTACATTGAACAATATGCTCAAGATATAGATTTTAAAGATGTATACCCAACTTTAAGTCATGGCAAACAAGTAGGAGAATTGGATTATCATGTTAAGGACCAACTCTTGTATCATTTGGGAAAGTTATGCATTCCTCAAACTGAAAGAGTAAAGATAATTCAAGAAGCACACACTTCTCTAATATCAGGTCACTTTGGTGTAAGTAAAATAGTTGCACAGCTGTAAAGATTTTGTTATTGGCCAAAAATGAATGAGACAGTTTCTAGATATGTAAGAGGGTGTACTATGTGTGCTAAAAGAAAGCCCAACAATAGAAAACTAGGCTTGTACACTCCATTACCAGTTCCTTCTCATCCTTGGGAAAGTATTTCCATGGACTTTGTTGGGGGACTGCCTAAATCTAGAAAAGTTCATGACTATTTATATGTTATTTTGGATAGGTTCAGCAAAATGTGTATTTTAATACCTTGTAACAAAAAAATTATAGTTGAACAAACAACAAAGTTTTTCTTTCAGCATGTATGGGTTCATTTTGGATTACCCACTTCCATTGTATCCAATCGAGATACCCGATTTATTGGGAAATTCTGGTTTGGTCTTTGGGAACCGATGGACACCAGATTGGAGAAGAGCACAACCTTTCATCCACAAATAGATAGCCAAACAAAAGTGGTCAATAGGACAATGATCCACCTACTCAAAGGCTATTGCAGCAAGCATCCCAAGCTTTGGGATGAACATCTATGTTATGTGCAACATGCTTACAATCGTGTTAAACATTCTTCTACATAGAGATCTCCTTTTGAGACGTGTTTTGGCTTCATACCAACGTCTCCCTTGGATTTTATCTTTGGTAAAGAAATAGCGGTTGATGTACACAGTGATGTGGACAAGGCAACCAAGTTCATTAAACAAATCCAAGAGATTCACCAGGCAGTACAGGAACAGCTGGAAAAGAGCCAGGCCAAGTACAAGGTAAGGCATGATAAGCATCGGACTGAGCATAGTTTCCGAGTTGGTGATCAAGTCTAGTTGTATCTCAGCAATGAAAGAATGCAAGGTGAAGGTAAGAAGCTAAAGCCAATAAGGTATGGACCTTCCAAGATACTTAAGAAAATCGGTGAGAATGCTTTTGACTTGATTTTTTAGCTTACATGCACATCTATTCAGTAGTTAATGTAGAAAGCTTGTGACTGTTTGAACCTTCATCGATCAAAGATCCCGAAGAGCAGAGCCAATTTCCTTCTATTGATGATCTGTTTCCTGAATATCTTAATGACTTGCAGGAAGATACAGTTTTGGACAGAAATATGAGAACTACACACAGAGGGGATGTTGAGTACCTTAGGATTGAACTCAAAGGTTCGAAACCAAGCAATGCAAGGTAGATAGAAATTGAGCAGGAAAGGAAACTGCATCCTCATTTAATTGATGCTTAAAAACCAAACTTTGGTGGTCCAAAAGCTTTTTCAATGGGAAGGTCGTGATTCGAATTGGATCCTAGAACACACTCTAAGTTTTCATGAACTCTTAAAAATTATGCCAAGTTTCAAAGCCTTAAAAGATCAAGCTTATAGAGGGAATCCCCATGACAGTTGTGAATGGCGATCAATGTGGATCAACAAGGGTCATCGATCTAGTGTGCAAAGCAGTGGACCATGTTAATGCGTGCTTGCACAAACCGATAATTGCAGGGACAAATTTTGAGCAATGGAGGTAGTTTCCAATATGTGATTAGCAACAAATCGCTAATTGCATATCGCAGGGTAAACCCTTTAATGAAGAGAATCCCCAAGCACCGAGACCCAAAATATTATGAAATGCAGAAAAGTAAATGTTTCAATTTTGTCAGAGGTGGGATTACACAAAAACGGTAGGATATCGGAAGGGCTTGAGGTGATAAGTGGTTTCAACCAAGTCTTGCCCAATGTCGCACATCAATTGCCACACGTCCAGTGAAAGAGAGAGAAAAACCCTCACATGGGGCGGGTAACCATCGAGCTACTCAAGCGCTCGATATGAGCGACCACCATAGGATTTGGGGGCCCCAGATCAACAGTGGAGACACATCCCGATTGGTGGCTAGATTTTATGAGGTTATAGAGAAAGATCAGATGGGATTTGAAGTCCGACATGGACGAAGAGTTGGAAAAAGATTCGGTTCAGTGGGCATTCTTGGAGCAAATGGAAATAACGATCATTCAAACATGTCCGAGAGAGCTGACACCCTCATCCATTACAGAATAGGTGGCCACCTCCCTGTGAGGCATTATATAGTGATGATTATGCAGAAACAGAGGGATTCAAACGAACAGAGGTAGGGGAACTAGAAAGCCAGGAAGTGGAAATGAACAATCAGAAAGTAGATTGGCTTTAAAGTCATGAACTGATAGAGAAAGAGGCAGAGTTAGATAGACATAGAAAGATGAGAGCAAAGAGAAGAAGTCGAGCTGACCTATAGAAGCAAAGGCAACATCAAGCCAAACAGAGACAAAGAGAGTCAGAGAGTTTGTGTGCTCCAGAGACGGCTTGAGAGGTTCAAGCGAAGTCCTCTATATATGCATGTCATGTATGAGTCTCAAATTGGGCTCATACAATGGTGACCAATAGAGGTCGAGTTTCAGTAAGGAGAGTCTGTGTACTCTAGATACTTGGGAAATCCAAGTACAGTCCTACTGAATTGTATCTACTGTGTGAGACTAAAATTTAGCTCACTATTGTAAAAAATATGCTTTTGAAAACAAAATAGAGAGGCCACCATTGAAGGCTAGACCGGGAGAGGTAGCCGAGGAGTGTTCGGTGAAATCCTTATTAAACTTGTTGTGTTTACATGTTTGCCTGTTATGTTTTCTCTAACTACTTCATTGTCTATGTATTTTGCAATATTATCGATCCGTTGCATAAAATAACATAGGCACATCCATGCACATGAGTCTGTAATACCCTAATTGTTTGTCTTAGATCAATTATAGATCACCATGAGAAGCCAACCGCACGAAAAAAGATAGAGGCAACGAAGACCTCTGAGGGAGACCTTCTTGACAGTGGCAAACCAATTTGCAATGTCACTAAGGATGCGCTTGAAGAATTAATGATGGAGTATAACACTGTGTTGGGGGTTCTCAGAGCGTAGTTACAAGCCTTACAGGTGTGACCCCCAGGAATGATGACACCACACCTTGAAAAAGGTGCATCCGAAGTTGAACAAATTTTGCGAGCCCACACAACGAACACCTTGGTGCTACCAGAAGGCGTAATCCCGGCAGAAGCCAAGGGTGACACGAGGGGATGGGGGTTGAATTTGGCCGTCCTTCCCGAAGAAACCCTATATGAGCCGCAGGATCGAGTTACTGCTGAGCTTCGTGCCAGGGAGGGCCGCGCCCTCCAAGTCTTGAGCGAGCAAAAGTTAAATTTAGAACAACTCAGCCTACAGTGTGACAACTTGATCGCATAAAACCAAGGATTACAACAGGCCATGGAGGAGGCCTATAGTAGCATACCGGAGTTGTCTGTGCTGGCGGCACTCTCCACCATGGAAAATATTCGACACTTAGCAGCTGGAGTCCACAAGACCTAGGAGGAGGCTAAAAAGGTTCATTTCTAGCTGAACTTACAGATCGCGGAGCTGAGGCTAAAGGCGCACCCCTCTACAACCCTAGAAGTCAGAGAGTAGTGCCACCATGCCATTCAATCAGGGTTTGAAATGATAGAGCGCACTATACAAGGCTACATGGTATTGTTGGATTAGTCTCTCTTTATGCTCACCTCACTATAGGAAGACCCAACGTTATAGTAGTTAGAGACAGAAGCGTAGGAGTTGCAGCAGGCCTATGACAATGTTCGGGGGATTGCCTAGATGGTTGCCCTCACTCGGTGATTGGCCAAGATGAGGGAGGCTCAGTCTCTAAAGGAAAAAGTGGATGCCACACACCAGAAAGAAGTAGGGCTTAGAGCACGCATCCAGCCTTGGCTTGAGGAAGCGTTCATGGTCACCGCCACGATCGAGGGGAAGCTGGCCCAGATGCAAGACACATATGTGCTAAGGCAAGAAGCTGCCTTTGACAATAATGCATCAAAAAGTTGCGCACATATGATATAATGGACAATCTAGGAATGTGTGGCAGATGTTAGCGAAGTGTAGAAGTTGTTGGATGGACTCCGAGAAAAGCTCACCACACCAGATGAGTGACTTGGGACGAGTCACGATGATTATATTGGGGGCCTATTGGATAGCGAATCCCCTAATAACGAGTTTTTGGGGCTTAAAGCTGAGTTTTCGGTTAATGTAATGTAAGACCCCACAAAATGCAGGTGCAGAGCGTGAAAGTGTAGGGTAGTCTGCCCTAAAATCTTGAAATGTAATATAGAATGTGTCAGCCTACCCATGGTCCATGAACCATGGGAATGTATAAATAGAGCAAGGCTCTAACTATAGAAGTAAGTTTTTGGGGAGTCTTGATCTTAAGTGATATGGGGTTTGAATGAGAAATTCGGTCCGAGTCTAGAAGTCCAAGTTGTGGTTTGTAGTAGTAAGAGGAGGGTTTGCATCTGTGTGTGCAAAGGCCTGGTCGAGTCTGCATCTGTGTGCGTAGACCCCTGTAGGTGAGGGCGCAAGGCAGAGTTGAGGTTGTAGCAGAATAGAAGTTTAATAAAAGATAAGTTGATTATAAAATATTGTCCATCTACTCATAGATTTGTGTGTTTATGCTTCTATTATATTCTTATGCATCTCTTTATAGTTTATGTCTGCACGCACTTGTTATGAATTTTGAATAATTAATAAAGACTCCTGGGCCCACAAAATTAAGTCAGATCTATAATAATCACATGGTGTGGGTAAAGGATCTAGACATCGCCTCTTCACGCTCTAGATAGAGTTATGCGAAGATCAGACAACTACGTGGAATAGTGCAAGCAGCAAGATCCATTCGCAAACTTCCCAGACCTCATCAAGGCATACCTATGGTGTGGAAACCTAGTTCTATCACCCTCCCATACTATCTCCGGTGAGACCTCAGTCCGCACTCTGCGAACTATTGCCGAGAGGGCCGGTAGTTTCAGGATTTTTTTGGTTAAATCACTTGTGAACCTGGGTCAGGCCCCAACAAGCAAACAAAAGGACTACAAATCAGAATCAAGAAATTGAGGAAAAAGAATGTTTTTAGGTATTTTAAGTTGTATACGTGGGTTCAGTATAAAAAAAGAGCGTATACGTATGCACACACTTTGACAAGAGGGAAAGCGCGTATGAGATGGAAAATTAAGGAAATTAAGGTGAAATAATTCCAAGGGTCCATACCATGGTATTCGCCCACAATATTGAGTGGAATAATGATTATTTGATCTCGTCTAAGAATACAACAGGTTCTAATTGTTGTTTTGGTCCGAGGTATTGAGAAATGCTAAAATTATATAAGGAGGAGAAGAGAAAAGGGCTAAGTGCACAAGTAATGAATATCTTATGAAGTGTTAAATCAAAAGAAAAAATGCATGTTATGGGTTTCTAATTCTTTGCTTGATCTGAGCTAAGTATGTACCCTAGTGTTTGATGATGGATGAGATCTAATGGTGGATCAGGATCATAATGACTTATCATTGTATGATCTGATAATTGTTGGACTAGATCTAAATACTGACGCATGATTTATCCTATAAATGTTAAGATATGGGTACGACTAAAGTCTGGAATAGCTATGAAGTTTTGAGTTAGTATTTGCAGATCTCTATGCTAGTTAGCCTTGATGAAGGCGTGTGTATATGTTGGTTTGACTACTCCAAGTAGTATATGAAAATGAGAAATCAATTATTCAGAAATGACTTATCTGTCTAATCAGTGTTCTTGTTTTATTATTGTCTTTCAGTTATGTATTATTAGATCTGAAAGTAGAATTGAATGCATAATGAGTTTGAGTCTGATTGATTGATTGATTAAGTGAGAAGGGTGATATTTGTTATTTTCTGTATATATCTCTATAATTTGACAGTAGATCTTAAGAATGTTGTTGGTTGATACAGTTTTGATTCAGAGTTTTTTATGAATTAGTAATTTTGGTGGTATACACGAGTTTGGTTAAAGGAAGTAGCATATACAAGTAGTATGGATTCATTGAAGTAGCACATACATTATGACACATGATTTTTGAGGTTACAGTTGGTTCTGGTTGTTGATGCAGTGTTCTTGGTTCAGATCTATGTTCTAGCAATAGCGATCCGAATGTTCTAGTTGTTTGGTTGTATTTTGATTAAGTATCGGTTGATTGGGTTTTGAATGATTATTTGATTCAGTTGTGTCATAGGTTAAAGGGTTGGTTGATTCAGAAAGTAATGATTGGATTTCATTTACATCAGATATTGACGATTGGGTTTAAGTGATTGTTTGATGCAGTTGTATTTCATCGATTTATTGCAGAGGTGATTGATTTTTAGCTTCAATGTTACTAATGGGTCCAGTATGAAAATTTATGAAACGTTCTCCCTGGAGGATATTGAGGGTTGGAGCCTTCAGTGAGGAAGTCAAAGTTTCCTACCAGTAGTGGACGGTGAATTAGATCACGGGGTTGGAGCTTCGTTCCAGTAACAGCTGGAGAATGAGTGAGGATGGTAGGTCGATGCCTATGTATTGGTAAACATATCATCCAGTACAAGAGCCAGGGGGTTGTAGCTCCCTTTCAGTAGTAGTTGGTGAACGAGAGAAGGTTGTAGCCTTTTGCAGGTGGGTGCCTGTGTATTGGTATGAGTCTGCACTAGTACAAGATTGTAAACAACTTATTCTTTATATTAAAAGGCAGACAGAGACAACAACAGCAGGTGCTTTTTCTCCCACACTGGGTTTCCAGCTTAAATCTTGGTGTTCATGCGTGTTTCTTATGTGTGATGTTTTATTCTGTTATTACTACACATGATTACTGTTTAAATGGTTAATTAAATATTGATGCACCAATTAAAGATCAACATATGATGAATTAAATGAATCATAAGTTCACTGGATATACGTTGGTTGCCTTAAGAACAGTTGCGTGCACATGCGAGTTCCCTTCACTGAAGTAGCATATATAAATCTGATTATGAAATGAAAATTT
>APFE030014907.1:72351-86089 GCA_000404065.3 Pinus taeda | reverse complement strand
TTTCTTTTCTTAAATCATTAAAATGTTAGGGTGCTTTTGGTGGATTTTGTTTTGAGGAGTCTTTCCTTCGATTTCCTCTTAAGACCATTAATGTTCCAATATATGACTTTCATTGATGATTTTATGAAGAGGGTTTAAAGATGGAATTCGTTAGCGAAACTCAATCAATATTCATCAAGTAACCCCTAGATCATGTAGTAATTTCCTATTGCTTTTACACCCTTTTTTGTTTGGTTCTTTTGTAATAATAGATTCATATATGGGAGTATTTCTTTTGATTCCATGATAGGAAAAGCAAGAGACGTGGTTAGGGGTATTACTTGGTTCATCATCTTGATGGAGAATTAGATATTGATTTTAGATATATGCTCTACTGATGATTTCAGCTTGCACCTCGGGAATGGTTGTGTTGACAATGTTGGATTCTGCAAATATGTAAGGGGATCTCACCAATGTGAAGTCCCAATTATACCTCATACCATTTGCTGTAGCTATCTCATCCATTTGTATGGTTTGAACACCACTAGAAATATTTCAAAGATATGCCTTGGTTACAACACATTCAGAAGAGACCACAAACCCCTCTTTGGGGCAGCAAGTGTGTAAAATTTGTGTAACACCAAATGTAAGGTGCACAGGGAACTTCCACGACTAGTAAAGGAAAATGAGCCTTTGGTGAGGGAAGTAATAGTATTGTCCTAAAGGGGGACCTGAGAACAAAGGGTGGGGCTTGTTGATTACCTGCATATTAGTCCACATAATAAACAATAATCATGAAAATATAACAACACCTATTCAACGAAAACCATAGCTAAGAAACAAAATAGTTCATTAAACTTAGTATGCAATAAAAACAACATATACTGCGATCATAAAATAATAACCCTACTACATCGACCATATATGTATGAAGAAGTGCAGGCTCATATAGCTTCTGATTATGAATGAAATATACCAAGTACGTTGTTACATATATGAAACACTAGATCCAATAGTGGAACATGAAGCCACAACTTGCTTATCCAAAGAATGATCTATATCCTATGGACTACAAGAGAAGCCAAGGCAAGACTTCAAGTACCCAAGCCCTTAGCTTGAGTTATGAGGATCTATTTATAATAATGACAATGACCTCTAAGCTTCCTCATGACTCTTCAACTCCTATGACTTTTAATATTCTACACACGACCCTTTCCATTCCATATGTGGTTATCAAAATTCCACATGTGTCCCTTGGACCTCGTTACATACAACTTATTACAAAAGACAAGTTACATATGAGATAGTGGCTATATGAGACAAAACAGATAATAGGATAAAGTCTTATCAAATTGAAGAATCATTTGCTTCCTCATGGAGCTCATTGGTGACGCTTTTGTTCCATGTTCTAAACCCCATAGAGATGACTTTGACCTGAACCAGCAAGTCCATTGCATACCAAAGTAGTAGGTGTTTTGTATGTTTAATATAAGAAAGAGGTGTAATTATTTGATATTCAACGTGAAGTTGACATATAATTATGTATAAGGTGTGGTCTGTATTGGAATTGGGCTTGAGGAATTTTAAATTTTTAAATTATGAATGGCTAAGATTTGATAATTTGGGAATATTCTTCATTTAATAACTAATCCAACAGACAGTATATAAGGTAGGAGAATGATTTTCTAGTTACTTTAGCAGGATCCTATCTTTAATTTATTAAAAATAATTAATGAAATGTGGAAGACATCGTAATTTATCAAAAAATTACTTATCTTAAATAGGAGGCACAATTTGGCATTTTGCAATTGTAAAATAATTGTATGTTGTGTTGATTCATAGTTATGTTTTCATATTTCTTCTTAGAATCTCACTACAATACTCTCTGAGAGATGAATTTTGTTCAATTCTCCTTGCGACAGACAACGCAATTTTAGATACCATGTTAAGTTGGTCTTATATTTGAAATTTATGGGCACACAACTCGCTAAAAGAAGGCCTCACAATAGTTAGCATGGATATTGATAAGGATATTAATTTAATTAATTTCCACATCTAGTGGCATCGAAGTTTTGATATTGTTATAAATAAGTGGTATCTCTCAAGTTTTTTTGTTGACCAAGGAGCTACTATCATATAATTTCCACATTTTTAATCAAGGTCGGATGTAACATCTCCGTAGGAACATCCTAATTTAATTTTTAATTATTTGGCATCATGGATAATTGTCATGAGGTGAATTTTTTTTTTTAAAGGTTATTAATCCCCCTTAACCCATGACTAATTTGTCAACCCTTCCTTACCTCTCTATGTATGATTGTTCATATTACCAACTGCTCATACAAATCCAAATTTCCCATGTCCCATGTGGAAGGACATAACTTTATGTAGGCTATATTGTTGATGGAAATCCATATGAGGGTGTATTATTGTGTTCATATTGGAGTATTTAAAATCACATTGAAATATATATATTGCAGTATCACATATGTTCTGAAACCTTACCAACATTCAAATTACATACACCCAAACTTTCGAGAATTTGAGTTGTCACGCATCAAGCTTTATCCCACATGGAGATGTGTCCCATCCATAGATATGACATGTCATTTGACCCATCACAGATCTAGATGAGGATCACAATCAACATGGGGAAATGGTTTGGGTTAGTTAAGGTAACTAGCCCTCCTCTTTTGTGCTCAATCTAAGCTCATTCTACTCCTCTCTTACCCTAGCAGAGCTCTGCAACTCTACTACGCAAATTAGATGATTTCCTACTATTAACTAGATTGGTTTATGATGGGCGATTTTTTCTTTTCACTTAATTTATTATTGTTGAAGGTAAGGGTTCCTATTCATTAAGTTGTTGCCTTTGATGGATATTCTACACCTATAAAGTTATATAACCACTTACCTCCAATATTGATTAATGTATGCTCATTTTCATTCAAGTGTACATGAAGGAGAATTTTCCCTCTTACATTGTGCATTATTGGATCTGTAAGCATAGTTACTGGATTTTAGAGAAGCATTCTACCTCTACAACAATTCCCTATTCTAATTGAGCACCACTAGTTCGATGACATAGGAAACATGTTCAATCATTCTTCTCTGACTTAGATTAACGTATTAAATATAAAGTTACACTAATTTTTTTGAGCTTATAACTTATTTTCAACTATCACGCTCTTAGTGGCTTCTCATCTTTATTTCTAGGGTTTTGGCATGGGCCTGCTTTCCTTAATAGGTCGCAAGCATAATTTGGTTATCAGTCCTGCCAAGGTGAGGAGATATTGTTGTTCCTAGTCATTTTTATTTGTTTTCCTTATGATTTCTCTCAGATATTACTTATAATCTCTATTCTCATGGACAAGAGTCTATGGAGAATAATGTTTGGTCTTCTATTGAGGTTAGGTATGATTCTTGATTTCTCTATTGAATATTCAAATGTATTTTAGAATTATTTACCCTAATGCTCTTTTGTGTTTTTCTTGTCTCTACCCGTTTGCAAGTGAGACTCATCATTATGGTTTTTCCATAATTAATTCGAGGGTCAATTGTCTCATAACTAGATTTTAGTATGATATTATAACCCTTATTTTCCTCCAAGTGTCACAAGGATTTCACTTGGCTAGGGTTACTCTACTAGGATTTGAAATTTCTTTTGACATCTGAGGCTCTACAAATGAAATTTCACCTCTAACCATGGACTAGAATAATCGACTTCTCATCATAGTCAAACAGGATTGTGGAAATATCACGTGGTTTTATTTCTATTCCAATATGAATGGCCTACAACCAATACTCCTATCAGGAGTTTGGCATTGCTATAGTTGTATTGAAAAGGCCTATAGGGGTGGTTACCCTAATCATATTGAGATTGCTTGGCGAGGTTTGAAGATCAATCAGAGATTGGACTTCTGGGGCATTCCTTTCCGTTGTGCTGCTTGCCTTAAAATAGGTCATCTCATTAAAAATTGTCCTCAGTAATCTGCTCACAAACGTAGAGTCTCTCATCGACGGATGTAGACAAAACTTTCAGTGGATAGCTTATCTGCGACCGATCTTTTGGATGAACAACTTCCTTCCGATCCCGCCCTTAGATCTTCCGTCTCTCCGCGGGTTTCTGCTCATGTCATCTCTCCCACTCCAGATTATTATCCGGGTGGTCAATTAATGCGTGATCGACCTTCGATGACGAGCCCCCCTGTTTTTCATTGTGAGCCTATTCCGGAACCGAGAGATGACTCCGGTATTTGTTCCCCTCCTCCCCTTCATCTTAAGGACCTGTCTCTGGAGTCTCATCCCATTCCCATTTCATCCTCCTCCCCGACTCCCGACTTAAACCCCTTGTCCTCAAAGAAACGAAAAGAACCACTTGTGGCTGCCACTCCTGTTAACTCCCCCGTATCATTCCCTGTAAATTTATATGACAACGATATAGACTTTCTCCTTAGTCGAATATCTCTTGAATTGGAGCCCCTTACTATCCACAAGCCATCAGATCGTGTCTCCCCTTTCATAAGTCCGAAGTCTGCTAAGAACATTACTGTGAGGAAGAAGTCCCGTGGGGGAAGCCGACATTTTAGGGGGAGGTCTATTGTTACTGACAGCGGGGTGAGGAACCTATCTTTGGTTTACATTCCCATTTATGATATGACATCTCCACAACCTCTTAGAGAAAATGCGGCTGGTGAATCTTCAAAATGGCAGACATTGTTTCTATGAATATAAGAAGTCTCGGCGCTGACCTCAAATTTTTAGCGCTAAAAGACATCTTCTACTCAGCTCGCCCGAAATTAATTCTCATACAGGAAACCATGCATTGTAGGCATGCATCCATTGCATATTTTAGGAAAATGTTTCCATCATGGCATCTGGTGGCTTCCGATGCTAATGGTCTGTCTGGGGGGCTTGCCGCTCTTTCAGATACTCAATGGGTTTGTGCAAAAGCTTACAAGTGTTTTGCCGGTATTCTGATCACTTCCTACATAAGAGGAAAGGGTTTCCCCATTAATGTTTTAAACACCTATGCGCCATAAAAGAACATAATTCCTTTCTGGGAGAGGTTTTTTGCATCATATCTTTTTTATATGGAGTCTCCGATGATCGCAGGTGATTTAAATTTTACTTTAAGTCCTAATGAATGCTAGGGATGCTGCAGGAAGATGGATCCGCTTGCTGATCGCATAAAGTTTGAACTTATGAACACAAATTTTGTAGACATCGTCCCATCGGATATGAAGCCAACATGGGATAATGGCAGAGCAGAGAAGGCATACATTGCCAAAAGAAACGATCATTTTATTATGCGTGTTGACATTTTAGAAGATCTGGTTATGCCTTATTCCTCGATTGGGAATGTTTTTGTTTCGGATCATCGTGCAATTTTTCTAAACTGGCGGGAAAAGGGTTACAGGAAGGGTATCCTTTTAAATTCAATAGAAATTACTTGGATGATCCGGTCTTTAACAATATCATTTCCAAATCCTGGACGGACTTATCGGCACGTGCAACACATCCTCCGTTCTCGACTTTTAGAGACGAGATGGCGGCTGTGAGTAAGCTGGTTAAAAAATGGCAAAAGGACAAAAGGAGGAAGGACAGAGAGGTACTTCAGGATACTCAACGGGAGTTTGATAGTATTATTAAATACATGGATTCCAATTACTGTCCCTTCAACATAAAATGCCAAATTAGGGAGCTCGAAAGGAGAAAACTCTCTCTGCTAAAGCAGGAAGAATCCACATGGAGACTTAAAAGCAGAGCCTTATGGCTCAAAGAAGGGGACCGAAATATGAAATTCTTTCATAAATTTGCTAATGCCAGACGTGAGAAAAATACCATCTGGAAGATCAGTGATGGAAAGGGGGGTTTTTATGTTTCTCAACAAGATATTTCTTGCGAAGTTGTCCGTCATTTTAAGAATCAATATAGTAGAGGGAAGGGAAGTGCTTTCCATGATATCCTTTGGGGTATTGAATTGATCCCTCAAATATTCAATGATGAAAAGAATGATTCCCTGTTACAGCCTGTTACAGAGAAAGAACTGTATGGAATCCTCAAGGCTTTTAAAAAGGAAAAATGTCCAGGCCCGGACGGCTGGACCATTGAATGTTTTACCCATTTTTTTTATATCATTCAACATGATCTTCTAAGGATGTTTGAGGCTTCTAGAATGACTGGGAACATCCACCACATCACGACATCCACTCTGATTGCTTTAATTCCCAAAATGGTGGACGTGGTCTCTTTTCATGATTTTAGACCGATATCTTTATGCAACATATCCTTCAAAATCATCTCAAAAATTACTGCGGAGAGAATTAAGGAACGCTGGCTTCCTTCCTCTCCAAGGACCAACATGCTTTTCTAAAAGGACGCAATATTCTGGATGTTGTGGCAAATACTCAGGAATGCATGTTCTCAATGATTTCAAAAGATATGGACACAACCATTTTACAAATCGATCTACAGAAGGCTTACAATTGTTTAGACTGGGGTTTTATCAGATGTTTATTGGTGAAGATTGGTTTGAGGCCAGATGCCATCCAATGGATCATGGCATGTGTGGAAAATGTTAACTATGCTATTATTATCAATGGCATTCCTTCCCCTTTCTTCCTTGCTGAAAGTGGCCTTCGTCGAGGATTCCCCCTCTCGCCTCTTATTTTTATTCTGGCTATTAAATCCCTTAGCATTCATATTAACAAGGCGGTTTCAGAAAACAGATGTAGGCCTATCAAGATTTGTAGGAACAATTTCATATCTCACAACCTTTTTGTGGACACTGTGCTTCTATGTGCAATGCTCTGCAGGGATTCGTGGATCTGTTTATTCAACATTCTTGTTAGATTCCAAAGAGACACGGGAATTATCATTAATAAGTCAAAATCCACTCTTTATCACAATGATCACAACATGGATTTGGTGTTATGGATTGCTGCTTTGTTTGGGATAGGAACTAGACTGATCAGGGATGGCCTTAAATATTTGGGCTTCCATCTAAAAGCTAAAGGCTATTCTAAAAATGATTGGCAGTGGTTAATTGAGAGATACTATAAACAGGTTTCGGCTTGGGAATACAGGAGTCTTTCATTGGCTGGCATAATTATTTTAACTCAAGCGGTTTTGTCTCAGATGGCCGTCTATTAGGCCCATTTGTTTTTCCTTCCTGCAAGCATCGTCCACAAGATGAACAACGTATCGACTAATTTTATTTGGGGTGGAAAGTCTGATCCGCGGAAATATCATCTCGCCAAGATGGATAGTATCTCTTTACCCAAGCGTCATGGAGGTTGGGGACTTATGGACTTAAGGATATTCGGTTGTGCGCTCCTTTGCCGCTCTTTATGGCGAGGTATCTATGGCGAAGATCCTTGGAGTAACATTGTCAAGATGAAGTACTTGAAAGGGAAAAATCTAGAATACTGGTACAGATCGGGATCGATTGGGACAAAGCAGGGTTCTGCTATTTGGCTCAGTCTTCGGAAGATAGAGCAGTACTTTTCAAAGAACCTGAAATGGAGGATATACTATGGTAATAGGATTTTAATTGGCATCGATCCTATTATGTGCGGTCACAGCGATATTATCATCCCCGGAAATCTTTTATCTTTTCTACGTAGGAGTGGTATCTTTTCTTGGGATAAGCTCATTTTTACTTGGCACGGCTCTACTCCCGTTTGGATGGACACAGAAGACCTTTGCTTGTCGGATGAGCTGGGCATCGTTTGGAAATCTATCACAGATTTTTTTGGTTGTCATGGGCTTCGACGTTTTGGGCTGACGGACTACCTTTCATGGTTAGTTCCAAATGCACAACTACCAGCGCGGGTTCGAGACATATACTCGAACATGATCCTCTCGAAGGTCTCTCCTACTCGTGAAAAGTTTCCTGTGGTCTTCTGGAAGGCGGGATGCCCCTTGAAAATTATCTACTTTGCGTGGCTGGTATTCTACAATAAGAACCTGACATGGGACAATTTAAGAAAAAGAAGTCGGCACGGTCCTAGCAGCTGTTCGATGTGTGAAGCTGCAGAGGAGTCAAATTTCCACATGTTCTTCCAATGCACCTCTACTCGACAAATCTAGTATGATCTTGCTTTTTTTTACGGCTTCCCTCACATTGATTTTGTTTCTTCCCATGCAACATTCATTTGGTGGAGCAGGCAAAGAGCTCCACGACGTTTTCTCATCTTAATTTTTCTATGGAGCTCCTGGAAATGGCGGAATTCAAAAACTTTCAACAACTCAAGGGTTCCTCTTAAGTCCATCCTGGAAAACATCTTTGCCATCTAGAACATGGTCTTTGGGTGCAAGGATAATTGAGTCCACCTGTCATATACAGGTCATCTCATGTATCTGTTTTTGCTAGTCCCTTTGATCCTTTCTCTACTGATGCCACAACTACTCATCCCATATGCTTTTTTGTTTAAAAATATAGAGTACCATGTGAATATGTTTTGGTTATTGATGCTGATAACTCTATAGGACTTTTGCAGATGTATCTGAGTCTCTTAGTATGGTTGATAAGAAAGACTTTTTTCTGTATATTTTGAAGTTTTATATTGTCTGAATATAAAGAAATGATGCTTTTTTTCTCTCTGAAAAAAAAAAATGGTTTTTACACGTGTTGAAGTTTCACTATAAGTGATAGAGAATTTATATTTCTAGCACTGCATAATTGTACTAGTCTAAATCCCTTTTGAATGGAACGAGGTTTATGTATATATTTTAATGAAATCATAACATATTCCTTGAATGAATCTTCTTTGGGATTATTTTATGGTTATGTATGTTTTCTTCTAGTAATTAGTGGATGATGTTTAAAGTTTTCATGTAGCTTTTCTGATTATATTTTACACTTAGTTGTCTTGATTATTGTTTGTCCAGTGAATGTGGTTTTAGAATGTTTATTCATATTATTTTTTGTATGTGATAACAATATTCTTTTACTGGAATAAGTATATGCTCAACCTATTTGTATTATTGCATAGCTTCATAATTGGTAATATTAGTTTAAAAATATTATAAAGGTTTATAGGAATAAATTTCCTCTCTTATTTGGAGTATAATCGTTGTTTGACATAGACATTTAGTAGTTGTTGTCACACTACTTAAAATATGTTTTCATTTTTTATAAATTCTAATTAAATTATAAGTAGGAACAAGGGACTATTCCAAGGTCGATGATAGCCTTGGATTGGCCCAGGAACTAACTCTAAATTCCGTGGAGCATGATGTCCCTTTTTTTAACCTGTTGTTGTTAGTATCTTTGAACTTTTGCGTCATACTTTATACTTTCAATCCAAAACTTGTACTTCTTAATGTAATCATAGCGATCCAATCATCCTTCTTACCATCAACTCGATTCCATTCTTTAAAAATATAATCATAGTTCTAATCTTTGAGCAATATAACCCTAGTTAAATACTTTGAAGGAATAAAAACAACAACTTTTCATTTCATGAAACAATAACAAGAAAAAACATATTTACTCAACACTTGTTTTTTTCTTTCTCCTATCAGCCAGAAAACCTTAACGCATAGAATTCTCCCTCCAACCTATGAGAATTAGTACTTCTACTAGAACTTCCCCCAAGCAAGCTTTGTATCCAAAATAATTTTAGGTCAAGAACCCTCACATGTTCACCCAAGACCCCCTAATCCCAACCAAACACAGTTGAGGGCCTTGAATATGAGCACTTAAGCTTCAAATAGAGTTCCACTGGGCAACCAACACTAGAAACTTGTATCCTAGCAACGTCCTTCCTCCCTCTATAACGTTCTTCCATAGGTTTTAGTCTTACAGTCTCACTCCTCATGGTTGCCTCATGTAATTTCCTTTCCCCTCTTGGCTTCCTTTTTCCATTTGAGATATTTTATCTCTAGGGAGAGGAGTTTGGGCAGCAAATTCCCTCTTCCCGTAACTATCTCTAATTGTTCTAGAATATGAAACTTATTGTAACATTAATTCCCTGTAACTTTATGGTTGACTATTTATTTTTATTCTTAATTAATAAAATTAGACTTTTTACATGAACCAAATAACTTAACAAAGTAATTCAATTATTACGCCGTAAGGCGTTTCCCTCTGAAATCAACTCTCCTCCTTGCTTACGTGTCATTTTGTGCACCTTACGATTAGATGTTAGACGATTACATAAATTTCAACCATTAGATCAATGTCAATAGGAACAGACATAGGCAGAATAGAAACAAGCGTTACATCTGGCAAGAGAAACACACAGGCAGAATGGAAACAAGCGTTACATCTGGCAAGAGAAACACACAGGCGGAATGAAAACGGCATCCATTTTAGGAGACGACATCGATTATGTGAACGAGCTCAAACAACAAGTGGAGAGAGCTGAATTTGACGTTCAATCCACAAACGTCTCATCTCAATCGGCCGAGCCCCGTGTTGAGGAAACTGATTCTTTGGCCCTGAGATTAGACGCTGCCAATAGATATGGCTCCAATGGCAAGTATCACGTCCAGGTGTGCGTTGTTTTTGATTGATTATAGATGAATGTTATTCTTGCAAAATAATTGTGTTTGTAAAGATAATATAATCTGTAAGATGAATTTTTGAAAAATGGTTAAAAATACATTATTATTATTATTTATTTTTTTCCAAAAGATTCATTTTACAATATCGTATCGAATTAAGATTAATTATAGAATTTTTTGCCCCTAAGTTTTGGCCCAATCTATTGATGGCTTGGTCTGGAAAAACTAGGGAGAGAACAAAAAAAAATTCAGGGTGCAAACCACCCTTATAGATCTAGGTATAGGGTTTAAGATTGCATCTATACCTCGACACACACAATTACACTGTGTTAGACGAATCACTAAAGCCCACGGGCCTGTAGAGCACCGGATCACAAAAATGTGAATAAAATAGATGTAGTTGTGGTTTCAACTTTGAAGGTGGAGGCCCACGTAGTGGGAGAAATCATTGCAGAGCTCCGGATCCGGTGCAAGAAGGAAAGCGGAATTCTCTTCCATCTTACTATGGCGTTAGAATCTCTTCCGTTCCGCCTCAAAAACTTCAGCTTCACCGCTTTGGATGAATATCTTCTTCTTCTCAACGTTGTGCTGCAGGTATGCAACCCCATTCTAATTTACTTTTGCTCTCCCTCCCAGTCCTTAGGGTTTGATTATTTGGTTTTATTTCTCATTGTTTTTAAGGCCGAGGCTGATTGTTTTCCTGCGACGGACGACTGCGGAGTGAGACAGACAATTGAAGATAGCTTTGGCAAGCAGGGCCTCATTCTCACTTCTGTAAATTCAAACGGACACCAGTGGTAGGAATTGCAATAAACCCTAGCAGCGGATTCTTGGTAATTCACTTGTAAAAGGTGGCACTCTTAATGTTATGAAGACGTGGTTAAAAGATTTGATCTCAACATGTCTAGTGGTTCAATCCTAAACAGCACCATGTATGCTTAAGAGCGGTTCCAGGCACGATTTTTTCAGTTAACAAAAAAAACACTATTAATATAGCTTAATGTGTCATTATCATAGTTAAAGTTCAGAGCATATAGCGCTTACCATACAGTTAAAAGTGGTGCTATGGTTTCCTAGTAAAGTCTGAGACTGAATAACTAGTATTTTACACAATTTCTCATTTGGCGTTTCCGTCTGAAATCAACTCTCCTCCTTGCCTATTTGTCATTTTGTGCACCATAAGATTAGATGTTAGACAATTACACAAATTTCAAGCATTAGATCAATGGCAGGGGGAACAGAGACAGGCTGAATGGAAACAAGCGTTACATCAATGACAGAGAAACAGACACAGGTAAAATGGAAACGGGACTAGGAATGCATGTTGTCAGATGGACAAGGCATCCATTTTAGGACACGCCATCGATTATGTGAACGAGATCAAACAACAAGTGGAGAGAGCTGAATTTGACGTTCAATCCACGAACGTCTCATCTCAATCGGCCGAGCCCCGTGTTGAGGAAACTGATTCTTTGGCCCTGAGATTAGACGCTGCCAATAGATATGGCTCCAATGGCAAGTATAACATCGAAGTGCGCGTTGTTTTTGATTGATTATAGATGAACGATATTCTTGCAAAATAATTGTGTTTGTAAAGATAATATAATTTGTAAGATGAATTTTTGAAAAATGGTTAAAAATACATTATTATTATTATTTATTTTTTTTCCAAAAATTCATTTTACAATATCGTATCGAATTAAGATTAATTATAGAATTTTTTGCCCCTAAGTTTTGGCCTAATCTATTGATGGCTTGGTCTGGAAAAACTAAGGAGAGAACAAAAAAATTCAGGGTGCAAACCACCCTTATAGATCTAGGTATAGGGTTTAAGATTGCATCTATACCTCGGCACACACAATTACACTGTGTTAGACGAATCACTGAAGCCCACGGGCCTGTAGAGCAGCGGATCACAAAAATGTGAATAAAATAGTTGTAGGTGTGGTTTCAACTTTCAAGGTGGAGGCCCGTGTAGTGGGAGAAAGCATTGCAGAGCTCCGGATCCGGTGCAAGAAGGAAAGCGGAATTCTCTTCCATCTTACTATGGTGTTAGAATCTCTTCCGTTCCGCCTCAAAAACTTCAGCTTCACCGCTTTGGATGAATATCTTCTTCTTCTAAACGTTGTGCTGCAGGTATGCAACCCCATTCTAATTTACTTTTTCTCTCCCTCCCAGTCCTTAGGGTTTGATTATTTGGTTTTATTTCTCATTGTTTTTAAGGCCGAGGCTGATTGTTTTCCTGCGACGGACGACTGCGGAGTGAGACAGACAATTGAAGATAACTTTGGCAAGCAGGGCCTCATTCTCACTTCTGTAAATTCAAATGGACACCAGTGGTAGGAATTGCAATAAACCCTAGCAGCGGATTCTTGGTAATTCACTTGTAAAAGGTGGCTCTCTTAATGTTATGAAGACATGGTTAAAAGGTTTGGTCTCAACATGTCTAGTGGTTCAATCCTAAACAGCACCATGTATGCTTAAGAGCGGTTCCAGGAACGATTTTTTCAGTTAACAAAAAAAACACTATTAATATAGCTTAATGTGTCATTATCATAGTTAAAGTTCAGAGCATATAGCTCTTACCATACAGTTAAAAGTGGTGCTATGGTTTCATGGTAAAGTCTGAGACTGAATAACGAGTATTCTACACAATTTCTCATTTCACTTGTTAAGCTTAATGAGTTTCACTCTGAAATCAACTCTCCTCCTTGCCTAAGTGTCATTTTGTGTACCATAAGATTAGATGTTAAACTATTACAAAAATTTCAAGCATTAGATCAATGGCAAGGGGAACAAACACAGGCTAAATGAAAACAAATGTTACATCAATGACAAGAGGAACAGACACAGGCGGAATGGAAACTGGACTAGGAATGCATGTTGTCGCATTCATTGTAGGAGACGCCATCGATTATGTGAACGAGCTCAAACAACAAGTGGAGAGAGCTGAATTTGACGTTCAATCCACGAACGTCTCATCTCAATCGGCCGAGCCCCGTGTTGAGGAAACTGATTCTTTGGCCCTGAGATTAGACGCTGTCAATAGATATGGCTCCAATGGCAAGTATCACGTAGAGGTGCGCGTTGTTTTTGATTGATTATAGATGAATGATATTCTTGCAAAATAATTGTGTTTGTAAAGATAATATAATCTGTAAGATGAATTTTTGAAAAATGGTTAAAAATACATTATTATTATTATTATTATTTATTTTTTTCAAAAATTCATTTTAAAATATCG
>APFE030014907.1:23057-70489 GCA_000404065.3 Pinus taeda | reverse complement strand
TATCGTATCGAATTAAGATTAATTATAGAATTTTTTGCCCCCAATCTATTGATGGCTTGGTCTGGAAAAACTAAGGAGAACAAAAAATATTCAAGGTGAAAACCACCCTTATAGATCTAGGTATAGGGTTTAAGATTGCATCTATACCTCGGCACACACAATTACACTGTGTTAGACGAATCACTGAAGCCCACGGGCTTGTAGAGCACCGGATCACAAAAATGTGAATAAAATAGTTGTAGCTGTGGTTTCAACTTTCAAGGTGGAGGCCCGCGTAGTGGGAGAAAGCATTGCAGAGCTCCGGATCCGGTGCAAGAAGGAAAGCGGAATTCTCTTCCATCTTACTATGGCGTTAGAATCTCTTCCTTTCTGCCTCAAAAACTTCAGCTTCACTGCTTTGGATGAATATCTTCTTCTTCTCGACGTTGTGCTGCAGGTATGCAACCCCATTCTAATTTACTTTTGCTCTCCCTCCCAGTCCTTAGGGTTTGATTATTTGGTTTTATTTCTCATTGTTTTTAAGGCCGAGGCTGATTGTTTTCCTGCGACGGACGACTGCGGAGTGAGACAGACAATTGAAAATAGCTTTGGCAAGCAGGGCCTCATTCTCACTTCTGTAAATTCAAACGGACACCAGTGGCAGGAATTGCAATAAACCCTAGCAGCGGATTCTTGGTAATTCACTTGTAAAAGGTGGCACTCTTAATGTTATGAAGATGTGGTTAAAAGGTTTGGTCTCAACATGTCTAGTGGTTCAATCCTAAACAGCACCATGTATGCTTAAGAGTGGTTCCAGGAATGATTTTTTCAGTTAACAAAAAAACACTGTTAATATAGCTTAATGTGTCATTATCATAGTTAATGTTCAGAGCATGTAGCTCTTGCCATACAGTTAAAAGTGGTGCTATGGTTTCTTGGTAAAGTTTGAGACTGAATAACGAGTATTCTACACAATTTCTCATTTGACTTCTTAAGCGTAAGGCGTTCCACTCTGAAATAAACTCTCCTCCTTGCAAGTGTCATTTTGTGTACCATACGATTAGATGTTAAACGATTACACAAATTTCAAGCATTAGATCAATGGCAAGGGGAACAGACACAGGCTAAATATAAACAAGTGTTACATCAATATCAAGAGGAACAGACAAGAGGAACAGACACAGGCGGAATGGAAACTGGACTAGGAATGCATGTTGTCAGATGGACAAGGCATCCATTTTAGGAGACGCCATCAATTATGTGAACGAGCTCAAACAACAAGTGGAGAGAGCTGAATTTGACGTTCAATCCACGAACGTCTCATCTCAATCGGCCGAGCCCCGTGTTGAGGAAACTGATTCTTTGGCCCTGAGATTAGACGCTGCCAATAGATATGGCTCCAATGGCAAGTATCACGTCGAGGTGCGCGTTGTTTTTGATTGATTATAGATGAATGATATTCTTGCAAAATAATTGTGTTGGTAAAGATAATATAATCTGTAAGATGAATTTTTGAAAAATGGTTAAAAATATATTATTATTATTATTTATTTTTTTCCAAAAATTCATTTTACAATAATTCGATTAATTATAGAATTTTTTGAACCTAAGTTTTGGCCTAATCTATTGATGGCTTGGTCTGGAAAAACTAAGGAGAACAAAAAAAAATTCAAGGTGCAAACCACCCTTATAGATCTAGGTATAGGGTTTAAGATTGCATATATACCTCGGCACACACAATTACATTGTGTTAGACGAATCACTGAAGCCCACGGGCCTGTAGAGCACCGGATCACAAAAATGTGAATAAAATAGTTGTAGCTGTGGTTTCAACTTTCAAGGTGGAGGCCCACGTAGTGGGAGAAAGCATTGCAGAGCTCCGGATCCGGTGCAAGAAGGAAAGCGGAATTCTCTTCCATCTTACTATGGCATTAGAATCTCTTCCGTTCAACCTCAAAAACTTCAGCTTCACCGCTTTGGATGAATATCTTCTTCTTCTCAACGTTGTGCTGCAAGTATGCAACCCCATTCTAATTTACTTTTGCTCTCCCTCCCAGTCCTTAGGGTTTGATTATTTGGTTTTATTTCTCATTGTTTTTAAGGCCGAGGCTTATTTTTCCCTGTGACGGACGACTGCGGAGTGAGACAGACAATTGAAGATAGCTTTGGCAAGCAGGGCCTCATTCTCACTTCTGTAAATTCAAACGGACACCAGTGGCAGGAATTGCAATAAACACCTAGCAGCGGATTCTTGGTAATTCACTTGTAAAAGGTGGCACTCTTAATGTTATGAAGACGTGGTTAAAAGGTTTGGTCTCAACATGTGTAGTGGTTCAATCCTAAACAGCACCATGTATGCTTAAGAGCGGTTCCAGGCACTATATTTTCAGTTAACAAAAAAACACTGTTAATATAGCTTAATGTCTCATTATCATAGTTAAAGTTTAGAGCATATAGCTCTTACCATACAGTTAAAAGTGGTGCTATGGTTTCCTAGTAAAGTCTGAGACTGAATAACGAGTATTCTACACAATTTCTTATTTTACTTGTTACCGGGTAAGGGGTTTCTTTCTGAAATCAACTCTATTCCTTGCCTAGTGTCATTTTGTGCAACATACGATTAGATGTTAGACCATTACACAAATTTAAAGCATTAGATCAATAGCATGAAACAGACACAGACGGAATGGAAACAAGCTTTACATCAATGACAAGAGGAACAAACACATGCGGAATGGAAACAGGACTAGAAATGCATATTGTGAGACAAGGCATCCATTTTAGGAGACGCCATCGATTATGTGAACGAGCTCAAACAACAAGTGGAGAGAGCTGAATTTGATGTTCAATCCACGAACGTCTCATCTCAATCGGTCGAGCCCCGTGTTGAGGAAACTGATTCTTTGGCCCTGAGATTAGACGCTGCCAATAGATATGGCTCCAATGGCAAGTATCACGTCGAGGTGCGGGTTGTTTTTGATTGATTATAGATGAATGATATTCTTGCAAAATAATTGTGTTTGTAAAGATAATATAATCTATAAGATGAATTTTTCAAAAATGGTTAAAAATACATTATTATTATTATTTATTTTTTTCCAAAAAATCATTTTACAATATCGTATCGAATTAAGATTAATTATAGAATTTTTTGCCCTAAGTTTTGGCCTAATCTTTTGATGGGTTGGTCTGGAAAAACTAAGGAGAGAACAAAAAATATTCAGGGTGCAAACCACCCTTATAGATCTAGGTATAGGGTTTAAGATTGCATCTATACCTCGGCACACACAATTACACTGTGTTAGACGAATCACTGAAGCCCACGGGCCTGTAGAGCACCGGATCACAAAAATGTGAATAAAATAGTTGTAGCTGTGGTTTCAACTTTCAAGGTGGAGGCCCGCGTAGTGGGAGAAAGCATTGCAGAGCTCCGGATCCGGTACAAGAAGGAAAGCGGAATTCTCTTCCATCTTACTATGGCGTTAGAATCTCTTCCATTCCGCCTCAAAAACTTCAGCACCACACCACACCAAAGGAGCATTGGAAAATGTTTTCAGTTGAAAAGGAGGATAAAGAAAATGTGGCAACATACTTCAGGCAGTCTGAGCCTACTACTTACATCAATGCTCCATTTCTTGGCGCCCTTGGATTTTTCCGTGGTCATCCTTCCTAGAAAGCATGTGAAAATTAATGTGCACCAAATTCCTCTCACATAATTGAATATATTTGTACTCAAAATCTCACCCCAATGAAAAGCCCAAATAAACTATGCACTTGGCAAAGTGCACAAGCAGACACAGTGGATGTAGGAAGCTTGCAATGGCAAGCTTGCAATGGCAGTGGTAATGGATTATCTGATTTTCATGGCCTCCATGGTTAAGTGGGTAGTACACAATCAAGCACACTGGATGCAGGAGCTTGAGTTTGCAATTGTAATGGCGGTGGTTTATTGTATTTTTTTCAACTAAAAAAATTGTGTTTGGAGCAGTTTTCAGATATATATAATTTTGCTTGAGATTGGACCGCGTTTGGAGCAATTTTCAGATATATATAATTTTGTTTGAGATTGGACCTCCCTACTTAACTATTAACCATTAAACCACATCCTAAAAACTATTGAAGATGTCTGAATGGCTAAGTGGTTCGTTATAAATCTGGTAACTGATTACGATGCAATGGGAAAACACCTTCAACGTCACTCAAACCTGCACCCAAATGGAGACGTTGAATGTATCTGTTCCGCCAAACGCTGGGAGCTGCCAATGCAAACAATTTATAGAAGCACCGGGTGGGATTTGTATGCATTGGCCTTTTGGGCGCCCACCAAAATGGTGGATGTCATTGTTCACAGAGTATAATTTACCTTACGCCTTGGGCACAGCCTGCCGGGATTCAACACTGCGAGCGGACCTACGAGGTGAGCGAGCACCGTGAGCACGAGAAACGAATGCTCGAGAGGGTTGCAGAGGACCTGTTCCGGCTGCACGAATGGAGAAAATGAATGTTTGGCGCGAGGGATCGTTTGAAATTGCGCGGGTGTTGATTGCCAGCACAGCGGGTGCCAGCTCGGAAGTGGTGGGTCACCCGTTCTCGGAAAAAACTGTGGTCAAGCTCCCGAGAAATGATGGATGGCATGGGCATGTATGTATGGTGAGGCCACTATCTGGTGCATTAAAGGCCCAATAGCACGTTGGTTATCTCTTGCCATGGTCCTTGCCTTTTCTTTATCTTTGTTTTTTGTCTTTCAACATGGGACAAAGAAGCATTAATTTTTTTTCATTATAGCATGGTCTTTTCCTTTTTTTTATCTATTTTTTTGTCTTTCAACAATTGTCAAAGAAACATTAATTAGTGTGATATGCTAGAAGCATTAATTAGTGTTATATGACATATGACTCATGATTTGTAAGGCTAGGAAGCATGTATTCCATATAGCATGGTCCTTGTTTTTTGTTGATTTTTTTTTTTGTTCTTCAACAATTGTCAAAGAAGTGTTAATTTAGTGTTATATGTTATCGATTGCTATCGATTGCCTTACATAGTGTTATATGTTATCTATTGCCTTATGGCGTTTTCTTTGCAACATCTGGTGAAAATGCTAGTTTATGTGCTTACCAGGGGGTGTTACATCAGACAGACGATGTACTTTAAGGATTAACCTAAACATTAATCAATATTTTTGAATATGAAGATGGTAAATTTTATGCCTTTTCCATATTTTTTTCATTCAAAAGAAAAAGTAAGGGGATTAAATGTTCATCAATATTTTAGAGTCTAAAGTTGGTAAAAAAAATTCGCATATTTTAATGGATGACTTGATTTAAAAGAAAAAGTAAAGGGTATAAAATAACCCTACAATTTCAAGAAAACTACGCTGGATATTAAAATTAAAATTATGTCATGCAAATTTGATAGAATATCTTGTCTAAGTCAAGTTACACTATAGAGCATTTAACAAAACCATGACCCTATATTGTATGCCTCAGTTTGTCCAGTCAAACACGTCATCCGATAATTAAGAATTAGGTTCAGATATATTTTAAGATTCTATGATTGTCGGATAGTTTTGTGATGGCCATGATATCGTGACGTTAGAACCTGATGTTACTTATCTAAGGAATGGAGGATAAAGAATATGAGCTATGTTTAACTACTTATATAATTAAAATTAGGTTTTAGGTTTTATATTACATTAATATTAATAAGATGTAATAAATAATATGTAATAAATAATGTTAATATTTAATATAGTTAATATTAATATTAATAAATAATAAATAATATTAAATTAGGTTGATTGATTTTATTTATAAAAGTTAGTTGGCATATAAATGATGGAAAATGGTGTTTTTAGACTATATCAACCACATTTACTAATTTGGTTGTGCTACTATATATTAATTCACTTATTACACATATAGGTGTGGTGTATATTGGAATTTGGGTTGGAGAATTTTCATTTTTTATTAAATGGGTGGTTAAGATTCCAACACTAGTGAATATTCTTCATCTTATATAGGATTGGATGGATGATATTTCAAGTCAATTGATATGTTTTACATTGCAGTTATATTTGATAATATTTATCAGAATAATAACATGTTGATATGTTGGCAGGAGGAAGAGATGGGGGCCAAAGGATTGGGATAATTTTGCTATAAATCATCAATCGTTCTTCCTTTTAATTGCTCAACTATTTCATTAATCCTCACAAGCTTAGTGATATCACTTGAGGATTGACTACAATAATCATTTCAAACAAAGTTTGTTTGGAACAAAATTTCAAACTTGTGGGGGCATGAATGATTAAGGACACACAAGACAAATATCTTTTTCCTTGTAAAATTTCTAGAAACAATTTTATCAACCTATATTCAATATATCCTACATTAAGATATATTTAGATTGGTTATATTAATGTTTTTAATTTAAAATAAATAGGTGATATATGATATTACATTGTTTCAATGTTTTCCTATTTATTGACTTTTTTTGGTAACTTCATGTGGTTGGGTGCTTGTGTTTCTCAATATTTTGAGATAAGGTGCATTTAATGAGTCATCTCTATGTGAAATAAGAGGATGGTCAACTGGATGGGAAGTAATTTAATCATCAATAGGAACAAACAACTTTCAGTTGAAAAGTAAGGAACAAACAATTGTTTGTTCCTACCTGTTTATTTCACATCTAAATTTTACTGAACATTTTTTATTAGGTTTATTGTGTTCTAAGTGAAACTTCCTTTGCTTGGAAGAGCTTATTGGAGGAAGGATGAAATATGAGCCTTAACTAGGATTCAAGCCCTTCAAAACCCTTTGTGAAGGAATTTGAGTTACATGACTCTCTCGCTTTTCCGGTTGACATTGCCTTAGTGGTTTCTCCAACTATCACAATATATTAACAGGCATGTTTAATGGTTTCCTTATTATTAATTTAGCCTTTCCCCCTCTCTTAATGCCTCTATTTAGTTAACAACCACATATCGACCCAACTTTACCAAATCACCTATGAAGTGTTGGTGTCATATGAATGGTAAATCCTAGTAATGTACAGTTGAAAAACCAAGTCTTAAATTAATTAGTGATATGTAGATATTCCACCACGTTACTTTATTGAAATAGCATGGCTATGAAGGCCAGCTATAGTGAACAGTCTGGGTAATTCCACCTCGAAAATTTGTGAATGATTGCTTAGAGAATGAATGAAATGGTTTAGAGCCATAATGCGTTACCATTTGTCAAGGGACTGATTCTTGGTATTAAAAATAAGGTATAATATTCTCACAAATTAATAAAATTATAATAAGATTTCCCTTTACTAAGGAAGAACTTATATCAGGAAAATAATTATGATTAAAAAATTAGAGCGTGTTTTGTGTTTGAACAATTGTAGGACATGCAGTGATGGCTTCAAATATGAATTCAAATAATTCTAACTAGGACAGACCATAAAACTCTTAAGGGATAAGATTAACAATCCTAATAAACTACATACAAAATAATTTACTATCTACTAGCATATACATATGTTATATATGAAAATGGAGTTTATTGAATATTGTTATGCATTTTATTCTTTATAGTTATTCATTCCAAACTTAAAATTATTTATTGGTTACGATCATTGTTTTTTATTTGCACTTGTAGACAGGTCTAATATTTAGTGTCGACGCAAAATTAATAATAATGAATATATGGGAAGGGTGCTTACTACTTCCCTGTGGCACCATCAACAAATTATTGAGTCTGAGGGATAAAAATTGTCATAGAGTGCATGCGATGTCAATTAACAGGAACGATATAGTAAATTCGACTTCTTAGTGAGTTAGTATACCATTTGTGTTTTGATGAAATTGTATAACATTTGGATATGAAAAAAGAAAGCATTGAGTGAACTCACATCCAAATTATATGGTTGAAGTTCCAGTATGATGGGATAGAAATATAATATTTGATCTTTGCAAAAATTGCAATTCATATGGTTAGTATGATTTTTTCAATAAAAAACAAAACATATGGTTATGTATATGTTTGATATAAATTTATTAGTGTATATGAACCACATTTATTGATGTGGTTGTGTTAATATATAAAATTATTGTAAAGTTCATCATAATTTCATATTTTTTAAATAATTTATATATATGTTTTGTATGTTTAATATAAGAAAGATGTGTAATTATTTCAATATTCAACATGCAGATGCCATATAATATAATATTAATTCACTTATATATAAAATTATTTATTATGAGTAAAGAATGATCAAGTTGTTTAATGTAATTTTTGTTAGGTTTAGACCTAAAAAAGAAATTGTATCCGTTTATATATAATAGATTTAAATTGAAAATTGACTTACACTAATACTTTTTTGTTTTTTTATGTGGTTCATCGACTCTAGAAATCGGTAAGCCCTACATCCACTCAAAGGGATTACTTCATATTGCCTTAACCACAGAGTGTGAGCCCGAGGGTGTTGAGAGAATTGAACCTATGGGGTCTCAATGGAAAAGGCTAATTAAGCTCACCCTTGATTTACACTAATAAATTACTCACCAACACTTTTAAATTTTTTTGAAAGACATGTTAAAATCATGGGAATAATAAAATGTTGTGTAATTTGCAATGTTTACGATATAAAAATATTACACAGAGTTTACCATATAAAGCTTATAATTTTAATGTTTTGAGAAGTTTGAGTGAATATAGAAGGCTTTAGCTTAGTAATTTTTTTATTTTAACATCCCATTTCCTTCATTAATTTTCATCAACTTTGTTTATGTGTTATTAAAATGTACATTTTTTAGCCACTTTTATTGGAAGCCATGAAGAAATTCCACCTTGTTTCAATTGATCTCCACTAAAACATGTCCACATTAACTCATAAATTGTTTCATCTACATTAACTCATAAATAGATTTGAAAAGATTCAAAACACTTATATCCATTTGAAAAAATTAGAGGTAAAAAAGGGGTCTCAAAATAAGAATGAACAACAAAAATCAACTTTATAAGAATCAATAGGATTCCATATGATGATGAAAACCATGGGGTGATTCACCATTTTTTGAGTAAAAAGGTAAAAGATAAAAAAAAATAAAAAAATAAAAAAATAATTGTTTTTTCATCTTGTATTGTCAACTTATCTCACTATGGTTTTACTCAAATTTTGAGTGGCAACACTCAATGGATGTGCAATTTAATTTTGCATCTAAGGAGTAACCATATTGCATACTTTCAATGGACCCTACAATATGAAAAATGTGAAATACATGAAAAAAATCATGTTTTTAGAGTAGTAGGATCTAACGAAAGTGTGTAACATGGGTAGTCATTGGATGCAAAATTAAATTATGGATCCAATGAGTTCTCCCACACGAAATTCAATAAAATCATATGGAGATAAGTTTAAAATAAGAGTTGATTTTTTTCTTTTCTTTTTTTCACCAAAACTTAATGAGGTAATCGAATATTATTTTATTATTTTCACTATTATTTTCTAATATTTCTTAAAAGACTCATTTTCGACTTCAAAATTTTTCTAAAAAAATTAAATTATAAAAACATATTTGTGTTGTGGAGAACTATAAACGATGTTTAGATATTTTTCTAAAAAGTGTACATTTTAGAAAAAACTTTTCTTATATAATATCATCTATGAGAAACTTTTTCTTATATAATATCATCTATGTTAGAGATTTTTGCATCCTCCCCCAAAATTAATAAAATTTATTCTGGGCGTATGTTAATTTCCATTCAATACAATGTTGGAATGTCTTTTAAGATGATTATAAATGAGTATTAGATATAGAGTGTGATTTCTATTTTCAAATCTATTTTAATACTATTTTTAAAAAATTGTGATTTTAAATAATTATAATATGATATTTTTTCACTGTTTAAATGAAAAGTTAATTTGGACATATGAACATTATGCATTCAATAGAGTTTGGGAGTCCATTGCGTGATTTCCAAATAATCACTACATAGTGAAAGATGTTTGGAATGGTGCTCATTTTCACTATGTGATATTTATGGATAAGATGTGTGTTATAATATATTTGAGTTTTTATATTTCCTATTGTTCGACACATAATATGGAATCATACATTTGTTTCATGAATGATATTAGTTAAAACTTATTTCAAAATATAAAATGTTTTTTTTAAGTAATGAAACAAAATTTTCAAAATAGTTAGTAAAAAGCATATGTTTTTCATATAAAAAAAACCACCAACACCCTCTTTCACCATTTAATAGATAATATTTATGTAAAGCAAACATTACCTAGAAATAAACAAAGGCTTATATATGTTTTTCTAATGGTCATTCCTTATACCTTATAGTTTCAAGCACAAGAAGTCTAGTAAATTACCATATCAATTCAATTCTGTATGCCCAAGTTAGGACTTGCATAAATTGATTGCCCTTTAGAGACTATTATCTAATGTTATGGATTTTATAAGGATTGAGTTGCATTTATTTGTATTCTTTAGTTTTTATTATATTGTAATATTTTTATGGTAGGATTAAAGTAGGGTTAATAAATAAAGCACAATAATGATCAATTATTTTTTGATTAATTAAGAGTAGGACCTTTTATTAATCTAGCCAATAATACAAAATTTACATGTGGCCGCACCAGCTCTGTGAGAGTTCAACAGGCAACTGGGTTGGCCAATTTCCGAACACATACCCAAAACAAAGAGAAGCCTGAAAAAGAAAACCGGGGAATTGCAACCAAACACTTTGGACAAAAGTAAGTAGTAGACCAGCACGTCATACTGCCGAGCACAAAAAGAAGCCCTAACCACCTTGGAAGACGGGACCACAGAACCGAGGCCCACAAAACTACCACAAGACACCCATCGAGGGTGCACAAGATTGCCACAGAAGATCAACAAAAAATAAAAGTAAGCTTGAAGGGCCACAGACCATACGAACCAACTGAACCCCACACATCAACCTGTCAAATGGACCTGAAGAAAACTTTAGGCTAGCTCTCTAAACTTTTTTTGGAACCAAAATGCCAAACCAAATTGCAAGAACAAATCCTCACCATTGATCACTAGACGAGGATCCAATGGTTTACGGAGATATCAAGTGGACAAGTAGTGCGAGGAATAACCACTCGATGAGAGCGGTATTCTCTCACCTATCGTTGTTACATGTCACATGAGGAGTGGAATTGGGGACATACCTCAAAAACCTAGGTACAATTTGAACCCCGCCCCATAAACCATTTGTGGTTTTAGCAACGATCACCCAACAGAAAGCTTGCAACCCCTTTCACCCCATGATAGCCATTAATCAATTGTAACGAACGGATCTTATGCCTTCCTTCCAGATTCTTTGCCAAGCACCAAACGCCATCAAATTTTCCTTCTGATGTTTTGGTCAATGGAAAACCAAACTCGTGGTACTTCCAGAGTCGTCATTTTGCCACTCATCCGAAGGAATTTTGAGCTTTGGATGGCAGCCAAAACCAAAAAGGGCAGAAAGTTTAGGGATCCCTATCCTCCTGCCTGTCTCCTGAACCATTTCGATCCATCTTGTTAATCCATGGCTCCATATCTTTGTCTGCCTCACAGAGACAGTCTTCCAACATTTTGCTTTGGGGTAACAACTCCCAAGCATACCGAGAATCCCTTTCCCTGTTGGTGACTCCTTCGTTCTCCAAACGATATGCTAACATGTTAGCTTTCCTTTTCACATGGACAAAGCTAACTGTTTTCAAGGTTTGCAGGTTGGAGTAGATACAGTGAAATACTTGCAAACACCTCCAATACTTTGATACTTTATTTGGAGAAGTACCATTTCATATTTTCTTGGCTACTCTGATAATCAACTCTGAATCTACTTCAATGATAACATTATGTGAATTTGAATCCAACAATATTTCCAAGCATTTCTCTAGTGCCATGACCTCCGCCATGTTATTAGTAGCTTTCCCCAAGTGGCCATGCAATATCTTCTTTATTTGACCCTATTCATCTCTTATAGCACCCCCAAAGCCAGCTAATCCTGGGTTTCCCTTAGATGCTCCATCTATATTAACCTTTAGGAAACCATAAGGAGGAGGCTTCCAAATGTTACTATCTACATTTATTTAGCTCACTCCCTTGAATAGGCCCTGTGGGTTTATGGACTGGAGACCCAACTAAAGTATAATAGTCGCCTCTTGGGGCAGAGGAGGATCCTTAGGAAGTGTCCTCAACAAACTTTTTACTGTGTCTTTGAGCTGCCTTAAAATTTGGTCAATTACAAGTTGGGCTTGTTTGCCTAGCTTTTGAAGATTCGACTATTGCGCTCTTTCCAAACATTCCAGATAACAAAGCCTTGAACCAGAATCTAGGCTTTATTGATAATTTCATTCCCTGTGAATTTTTTCCTCCAATTCTTCAAAGTATTGGATATGCTGAGGTTGTCCCTATCTAATTGTCTAAAAATTGAGGCCACCCAGTTGCACACGTTGGATGTGAAAGGGAAGAGGTTGAGAAGCTGTTCCATTGTCTCCTCATGTGAGCCACAGAGGTAACATTTGGAGGGACCAATAAAGCCTTTTTTTAGGAGATTCTCCCAAGTTAAGATTTTCCTTTGATGCACTAGCTACATGAATAAGTTTATTTTCAACCAGTGGGGGCTCTGCCATAGCTTTTTCCAAAGATGATCAGGATTTAGATAGTTGAATCCTGTTACTTCCTGTTTAGCTTCTTTGATGTTGAAGTTAGCTTCGGTGTTCTTTCCCCATCTTAATTGGTCGGGTAAGGAGGAAACCAGAATTCCTCTATGGTCTAGATCCTAGGAGAGAGCGTCTACCTAGGCTTTCAAAGGACTCTCATCACTATAGCCTAGATCCTTCCAATTCTTCCATTTTCCTTCATTCCCTTCCTAGTCCAAGAAGTCTTTTACCATAAGTAAACCTTTGTTATCTGTGTGACTCTTGAGAGCTGCTAATTCATCCTTATAAAGGTTGGGTTCCTGTTGCCAGTTTTCCTCCCCAAAACGTGTTAGGTTCCCTGCTCGAATTTCCTAGAAGCTATGTCGTTGAACAATACTTTTATTTTCCGAGGAAAGGTTCCAAATACGGGAGCCCCTGATCTACCCTAACATTCTGCTGTGATCCTTCTCCTGCCAATACTTGACATATTTTTCTTTCCAAAGCTTAGCCCAAGGAGCTATCAGCTCCTTAATCCATCTCCACCAAAGTTTGGCTCCTGAAACCTTACTAAGGGTTTCAGGGTCATGAAGCCCCAAGCCACCATGGCTTTTGGGTTTGCATATATTGTTCGAGGCAACTAAAGCCCACTTATTTTTTCTCTTCGCCTCTACCCCACAGAAAATCCCTTTGTATGCTCCTGATTTGTTGTTTAGTACCTTTAGGAGGAGGAAGAGATGAGAACATGAAGATGGGAATTGCCTGCAAGACTGCGTATGTGAGCACAAGGTGCCCTACAAAATTTAGTGACCTGCATGTCCATTTTCTTACCTTGTCCTTAAGTTTATTTATTATTGGCTCCCACACTTTTTTGCTTAGAGGTTTGTCAATAATAGGTATGCCAATATACTTGGAAGGTAGCTGTTCCCTTTGAAACCCAAGAATTCTAGTAATATTTCTTTGAATAGCAATGTTATTGTTAAACAAAAAAACTTTGGATTTGTTGAGGCTTACCTCTATGCCTGTTGCCATAGCAAAGTCATTTATGATGAGTTTGATCGCTCTATCTTCCCTGACTATGGGTATGCCCTGCACCATTGTGTCATCCACAAATTGTTGATCAGTGTTGGCTACTACATCCAAGGTGAGTTTAATAACTTGGATTCATCCTTCATCATTTTCCATTTTGATTACTCTACCTAGCCCTTCCATCATGAGAAAGAAGAGGAAAGGTGAGAGTAGATCTCCTTGCCTGAGACCTCTAGAGGGTGTGAAGGTACTTGATGGAGATCCATTATGTAGAATGTAAAAACTGGTCATGGTGACGAGTGCCATAACCCATCTTATCCAATTTTGGTTGAAGCTGTAGGCTCTTATAAATTCTCTTATATAATACCAACTTAGCTTGTCATAGGCTTTCGCTAGGTCCAACTAAATGATCATACCAGCCTGTTTGTTGCTTTTGAGAGAGTGTGCCACCTCATGAGCTTGGATGATGTTGTTGAGGATTTGTTTTCTTTCCACATAGCCCATTTTCTCCTCCGATATGAGAGATGGTAGAAGGGGCTTAAGTCTATTGGATATCACTTTGGAAATTATTTTATACACCACATTACATAAGGCTATGGGTCTGAAACCATCCGGAGTCACGGCATTTTCCTGTTTTGGGATCAAAACTATGAAGGAAGTATTAAGAGCCCTCAGCATCTTTTGGATTTTCTTGAGTCCTCCACAACCTCAAGGATACCCTGTTTGACTGTTTCCCAGCAGGCTTTAAAGAAGTCTACATTGAACCCATCTGGACCTGGGGCTTTTCCATTTTGCATTTCATTAATCACTTCACTGACCTCCTCTTCTGACACTGGCCTGTTAAGATTATGGTTGTCCTCTCTGGTAACCAACTGAGGTATATACTGAGTGAAATGGTTGATGAACCTGGATCTATCCTCTAGAGGCTCCTCTGCTATACTAAGGAAGTGTTGTTCAAGGACTAATTCCATGTCATTGTGAGAGACAAGCTTTGTCCCTTGAGAATCTTTGAGCTTTGTGATTCTATTGTGTGCCCTAGGAGCCATGGTGGATTTATGAAAGAAATTTGTGTTGCTTTCTCGCTTTCCAATCCACTATATTATTGATTTCTGTCTCCAAAAAATTTCCTCCTGCAAGCATCAATCTTCCCATTCTTTCTGCAAAGAGTCAGTTAGCTTTTGCCTCTTCTCGGTAAAGCCATCTGTGATGCTGATCTGATTGATCTCATGGAGCTTCTACTCGGCTTCTCTTTTGGCTTTGAAGATATCGCCAAATTCCTTTCTGTTCCACTCTTTAAGTCTAGATTTGATGTGTTTGAGTTTTTGTTGGAGCATGAACATTCTAGTGCCTTAAATGTTCAAATCCTCTCTCCACCATTTGTCAATATTACTGGTGAATTGAGGGTGAGAGAGCCAGTGATTTTCAAACCTGAAAGGTCTATTTCTTGGTGTGCCTATAAAGGTGGCTTCTAGCTATACAGGCTAGTGGTCTAATCCTCCAAAGAGCAGAATAAAAGTTGTTATGGCAGGGCCTGTGAGATTGAGGTCCTCTAAAATAATAAATCTATCAAGTTTGGATGAAACTTGAGAAGCCCATCCCCTCTTGTTGTTCCAGGTGAAGGTTCCATTTATTGATTGTGTCCACTAGCCCCATGTTCATAATGAAGTTTTGGAAGGCCATGGAGTATGTTCCTTGCTGTCTAATACCACCTTTTTCTCTAAAAGAGATCTTATCATGCTAAAATCTCCTGCAATGATCTAGGGTATATTGGGGTGTCTTGCTCTTAGATCCTCAAGGGAGATGAGAAGCTTGAGTTTTTCTGCTTGCTTTTTGGGTCCATAAAAAATTGTGATCATGTATATTTCCTTATCACCTACAGGTTGACATACCAAAGAAAGATAGTTCCTAGATGCTTCAGCATTCAGGATTCCATATTTATGGAGATCCTACAACGTGAGAATCCCCCCCTGCTGAGTTGTCTACTTTAACCTCTATATACTCATACTTTATTAGCCATCTATTATGAATTTCTCTAATCTTATCCATTGAGGATTTTGTCTCTTGAATAAAAACCATATCTCGTTTTTCTTCTTTAATTCTATTACTGAGATTTCTTTGTCTCCTCCTATTTCTTATGCCTCTAATATTCTAGGTTGTGGGCTTCATTAAGAAAGGTTAGTAAAGGAATAACTGGTAAGATCTTTCATCTTACCTGAGTTAATCAATAGTTTTCCACATTCGTTCAGCAGCTCATTCTATCTTTTTCTTTCTCTTTTTACATTCTCCATCATTTTGACCCCATTGTGCTCCTAGCTTTCATGAATTCATTTAACTCCAGCTCCCTTCGATTGTGATCTCCATAGAAAGAGCTGTTGCACTCTATCATTATCCTCTTTTGGCAGGGAATCCACTCCTATGATCGTCCCTTGTTCCAGATTTTTTTCTGGATCTAGATTTTCCCTATCTAGAATCTCCTGCAGTTCATGGTCCTCCGTTCTTGCTTCACTTGGAGTCATCTCATGGTCCCTACTTATCTCCATACAGCTTGGTTGATCATCCTTTTGCTAGATGTTTACTATGATATCTTGCATGTCAGCGTCCTTTTCCTTCTCATTGATTATGTTCTCCTTATCCTGTATTGTTTCCTTGTTCCCCTCTTCTTCCTCTAGGATCTTGAACCGATTATGTCTTGAATGTTTGTCCTCATTCATCTTCTTTTGTGGACATTTACTACCCTTCCCTTTGCCGCCAACATTGGTGAAACCCTTGTGATTTTTATCTACAATAGATTTCACATTTCCTTCTATATTGTTTGTTGGGTTATCTCTGAATAAATTCCCATGTTCATCATATACTTCTAAAATTATCACTTTCGGAAGGGCTCCAGATAAGTCCATTTCCACACATTTCGAGCGAAGGAGGTATATCTTCCTTTCAGAGTCGCCTCTGAGATCTTTAGAAAATGTCCCAGCTTGTTGCCTATTGTTTTCAGAGATTCTAGTAGCCAATAATCCTAAGGAAGGGAGGATAGTCTAATCCATACCGGTACCAATGTGAATGTTTCACGTTCTGGGGCAAAGTTCATCATCCATGGCTACATGTAGAGTCCTACAGCAACGTAGAAATATGGCCCTCCTTCGAACACTCTATCTTTATCCTCTAGGCTCATGAAAACCATTGTGAAGAAGCCCTTAGATCCCAAATGGAGGTGTATTTCCCCCTTTGGCTTCCAATGACTACTTATCCAGACATGTAACGCCCTCTCCGTCGGCCATAACCCCATGAATTTTCATATGATCGCATGTTCCGTCATATGATCCCTATGCGCTTGAAGTGCTGGATTGTTCAATATGACCCAGGGAATGGTACTTGACTTAGGTTTGCAGACCCCCATTGTCCTTATGGAAGTGGGTTTATCACTGCTACCTCCATTCTCCTCCTCCTTATGTATTTCCGGCTATTCTCCTTCCTGTTCGTGAAGTCTGTTTCTTCCCAATGTTCCCTTGCTTCTTGCCTCTGATACCTTCTCCAGAGTTTTCTTAAAATGTTGTTTTCCCACATCCTTACCTCTATCTGTAACTACCTTACTGTAGGAGGTAGCCGCACTCCCACTTGCATGTCCCGCCATGGTACCCAAGTTCAAAATCCTAGCGCCAATTCCAATCCTAGCTCAAGTTCACGGTCTCTATCCACAATAATGATCAATTCCAAAATTATACTTAGTATTAAATAGTTGAGTAAATGTTTTGAAACATTATTATATTTATTTGAATGTTTGTGGTCTTAAAAAGAAACTTCTTCGAATAATCTGACAAGAAATAATTGATGAGATAATGAAAAGACATATATAATTAACTAAATTATAACTTTATTTTAAATTCTATTACTATTACCTTTAAAAAAACAGATAACAATATTTTTAACCATGGTGGTTCAACCCAATGTTATCATGGAAATTCTTAACCCGTGAATTAGATTTTTTAAAATATCATGAATTATTAATATCACATGTCTAAAGAATCATAAATCATGTTTATATGACGTTTTTTTTTAATTAATATGACAAAAGGGGATAACTACTTTTGAGTAAATTTCAGCATTGATATGTGACTACTAATAATAATATTTTAGAACATTCCATCTAATTTAGGTCTCTACTATCCACCTAATATTTATTGATAATTAAATTGAAATTTTAACAACCTTATTTCAAAATAAAAAGGCCTTTTGAGTAATTATAAAACAATGTAACTATATAAAAACATAATTATTTTAGATCACTCTATGAAAACTTGTCAAGAAAAATAAAAATATCTATATCTTTACAAAAATATATAATTATTATAGGAGAGTGAGAAAATATCTTTAACTACAAAGATGTATGACTGTGTAAAAACACAATTCTTGTGAATGATTATATGAAAATTTACCTCTGGGACAATACACGATACATATAATTACAAGCATATAATTATGAATACATGAATGACGAGAACTTGTAAGTCACGTTTAATATTGTTTGTTTGAAGTTAGGTATTTTTCATTACGTTAATAGAGGATTACATAGACAAAAAAAATTCTACTGGTCTAACTGAAGGGATACTAGACCATTAATATAAGTTTAGAGTCTTTAGTTTTTCAAGACCTTGTTTAACTATAACATATTTTAAATAGAAACTTACAAAAATAGACTAGCTATAAAAAACCCTCATATACATTGAGATGAGAAGACAAAAAAAAACTACTAGTGCTGCAAGTTAAAAATCGATGAGTCATTACAATTATTGGGAAGAATCTTCAAGAATTTGCACAACAATAAATTCCAAATTAATTTGTCCTTGAACTAAATTGAGAATTAAATCAAAATTATATTCTCATAGAAACTTTTAATAGTTAAATAAGTTAAGTTGACTTAGTTGGTTTAGGAAAATTGAGTTGGAAGTCTATCTAGAGTCATGTAGAGTGATTCCTAAATTTTAGGGGCCCAAGTTGAGTTATTTTGAGTTGTTATTCTCAATCTAATTGTGTTATAGTCAGTTAAACTAGTTTTAACTCTTGGAGGAACCAGTCAGAGGTCTAGTAGTGGGAATGAGAACCAATGCATCCTTAGTGCCACACCAATTAACTGAACATTCACCCATAAATAACTCATGCAAGTCAGTTCAAAGGAAGACCTAGTTGAGATTAGAGTTCAGGGACAATGTACTATAAGTTGTATAATTTTTTGAGTTATACAAATGGTGCATGGAATCAGTTGAGGGCCTATGGATGGATTGCGTATTCATGGGTAGAGAATTTCCCAATTAAATATGGGATAATTCTTCAAGAATTGTGCAAGGAAGTAGGGTCTTGGCAAGTGTTAGTGTTGGTATATTCATCCCTCCATCAGAGATCAAAATTCTCTTTTTTCATGCATTCTAGGTGTCTCATCCAATCAGCTACATTCCATTAGGTCATGGATCATCTGATGGTAGTGGTTCTTTATCAATTTCCCTCATGCTTTTCATCTGTTGGCCTATTTGCACATGTACAGATCATTTGCTGTCATTTTTATTTCATTTCAGTTGCAAAAGTCATTTTAGGGTTTCACTTCCCATTAGGTCTAGGGTTTGCCACCATAGTCAAGTAAAATCTCAATAATGGTCAGCAGGCACATGAGGAGGTCGAATAAGGTCTCGACATCAAAATTTCAATAATGATATACTCAGTAATTGTTTTTTCCTCAAAACTCTCTTTTGAGGAAAAACAAAGTTTTTATGTCCTATGTATAAAAATTTCATGTAATTTTTAATTTCCTATATGTAATAAATTCATAAATGCAGCCCTGGGTCACCTTGCCAAACTCCTGCACTCCAGCTCCTACAAAAGAGACAAGAAAATCCAAGCATTACTTCATCAAATCTCAAAAAGAGAGCTGAACTGCAAAATAGAGTTTTTAAAGAACAAAGTGAAAAAGAAAAATTTAGAAATGGGTTTTCTAAATGAAAAATTAAAGTCAAAAGCATATAAAGTGCTCGTTTGTGTTAAAGACTTCATTTGTGCTCAAAGTGAGAGAGAACGAAGAGAAAATCACATTTTGAGGTGAATAGAGGAAAATTGCAGCAAGGTTCTGAGATTTCTCTTGGCGCGACGCAACTGGGTATTGGCGCAGCATGCCAGTCTGCCAAGCCAAAAAAATGCTTTCAAATGACCTTCTAAAACCTCCAAAATTTTTGAACATTATTCCTCCAAGTAAGTAAACCCTCCAAATTTTCCATAAAAAGAGAATTGATCATCATAGATGGTGTATTGATAGGTGAAAAATTAAACCATAATTTGCTTCATAGTTGCATTGCAAAACTATCTAGGGTTTTGTAATCTTGTCATACTTGCTGTTTTTACTCCCCTACATAATTCTCCCATATCCCATTCCTCTCTAGAAATTTCCCTAATCTTGTTCCCCTTTCCCTCTCTCATTCACACTCATCTTACTCCCTTTTTCCCCAAACCCTAAAACCCTAACACCTAATTCCCACTATTCCCCAAACCTTAATCCTCATTCCCAAAACCCTATCACTCCCTAATAACGCTACAGTGAGCATCAAAACCTTCCACTCATCAGTCCCATTCATCAAATCCCAAAGAAGAAAACAACAGTCACCTATTCTTGAAATAAAATCTCTTCATACTCATCATTTTGCACCATACAATGGCAAACATGGAAACAAATTCAGCTTATGAAAGGGATGAGGAAACTGTGAGTGATTCATCCCAAGAGATTCATGCACCAAGAAAACCACATAAGGGAGGAAAACACATCTGGGAGTATCCCACTACACTCGTAGAGTTATTGTATTTTCCCCTTGCAGTAACATGCTTCAAACATTACTCTTGCTACCAGTTTTGTGAGATGGTGGAGAGGGTGAAATACCACCATGAACTTGCTAGACTATTTGTCCTTCATCTTCACAATGGCTAGGTGAACTTAGCAGGTGTTTCCTTTACTTTAACACCCGAAACAACAACAAGTATTCCAAATGCAGGTGAACAGTGGAACAAAGGACAACATGTGAGCAAAGAACATTATGAGACTTATATCAAGGCTAGTTATCAAAGGAAAATCAGTAGGGTCTTTCCTTTCAGATACCTACACGACACTTATGCTCCACTCATGAAGCTTATTATCAAATACTTCAGTTGTGAAGGGAGATTTTCTCGCTTGTACACTTCTCATGTTAGACTATTGATGCATTTCACTAGAGTGAGGATGATGAACCTCCCCTATTTCATATGCAGAAATATTGAGAAAATGGCTACATTGGTGCAAAGAAAACCTCTTCATCAACAGTTCAATAGAATTTATCATTTTTCATTGATCAAAATTGTTGTGTTGCATCAGCTCAGCTTGTTGAATGTTTCATGAGACACTTTCATTTCACATGAGGTTTTCAAAAGCCCTCAAGTGACCACATCAATATTTCAAGGGGAAGGAGGGCCTTCAAATCAGCAAGAAGTTCATGAGACTCAAACTATAGGTGTGTCAGTATTTTTCACTTATGAAAAGGGCACAAGGAGGCTATTTGCAGCTGCAACATGAGTATTATCTCCACCTGGGGTGGAATGGGTCTCGTTTCCTTCATCAGACGACAAGAAAATGCTATCTTCACCTGGGGTGAAAGGGGCTTTATCTTCTTCTTCAGGAGAGTAGATAAAGGATAAAGGGAAGCAACTATTGCATGAAGAAGGGCCTTTTGAAGGTCAGGAGAGAGATTTCATTTTAATCCAGAAGGAGGATATTGATTTGGGCTCCCAAAGCTCAAAACTCAAGGAGATCATCAAAGAACAAGAAGCTGACATCCATGACTTATATATTAACCTTGAAAGAGCTAAGTGGATCACTAATTACCTTGAGCAATGGAACAAGTAGTAGGAGTATAAACAAACAATCATGGAGCTACAAACCATAAGGGAAAACAAGCAAGCAGCAAAAAGAAAGAAAGTCAAATTGACACCCATTGAGCAAGAGATTGATGTTGACTGGGAATCTTGGCTAGAGAGGGTGAATATGCACTTGGAGAAGCTGCTTGAGAAATCCAATAAGGAGAAAACGATGTTGTGGCACATGGCTTATCACTATTTGGCGCGAAACAAAATTTGCAAAATTAGGATAACGTGCCTAAAATCCAAGTTGAGGAGAAAGAAAGAGCAAGATAAGCTCAAGATCTTGGCTGAAGCTTCATTGGCCTAGCATAGTACTTGATGTAGATGACTCATGCCAAATTTCAAGAAATTTGGCAAACTTTTTGGCAATTTTGAACTTTTCAAGGAAAAAATAGGTTTTTCCGGCAGGTGCGTAGCGCCACCTGGTGCTCACTTTTTATAGGGACCTCCTCTAGAGGAAAAGTTTGCATTTTTTGATTGCTCGTGAAAAATTATACATGCCCAGAAATTACTAGGAAACTTTGACAAGTTTTGGATCACCTAAAGGGTCAAAAACACCTCAAAAATGCCCTCTGTGCCACTTTTTGGTCACACATGAAGCAGTGTTCGGAGAACTAATATTTGGAGGGGTGTATGGGCACCAAATTCAAAGATTCCACTTGTCCTAGAAATTAGACAGATAGACCTTTCCAACAAGATAACTCGTAGTAAATTTCGTGAAGGGGAAGGCCTCCAAATTCAGCTGGGAAAAATAGTTATGCACAGAAAAAGTGGTGCTACACACAGGATGAAAAAGTGCCAATTTTGCTCAAAAACTCTGTTTTTCGCCTAGTTTTCTTCCAGTTTGACTTTTTCTCTCTTATGGTTAGATTCATGATGTGACATGATGTAAATTGATGTACTATGATGTAAAAATGATAAAAATTGACTTGATAAGGTAGATATATCAGTTGTAGGTGGTTTGGAGTTGAATGAACGAGTTTCCTAGGTTTTAGAGGCAAGCTACTCCACTACCTATTTTTGTGTTCCTAGTTTAGATATGGTTGAAACCACCCCTCTTCTCATGGATTCAACCCCTGATGGATAGCAGAGGTGGTTTGGAGGTCTATTTCATTTTTTTTTCAGTGATTTTCAAATGTTGGACTCTTGTGAATGCTTTGAGCATTATTTGTACATTCATCTCTGCAGTTTGGCAAGGAAATAGACCAAGGTTTGCAGCGTTTTGTGGGATTCTTGTGGCAAGGTGATTTAGTATTGTTTTTCCTTCTACAATTCAAGTTATCATGTGTTTTATGTGTACCATCATTCTTCCTTTTTCAACTTAACTAAATGAATCAAGTATAAAGGTGGAATTCATTGATGTTGCAATGCTCTACCTTAGGGTTTATTTGGTTTTCCATGTTTTCAACTGTTTGAAGAGGATTCCTGATAATTTCATGTCCTCTCCAGTCTTAAGACATTCCATTTCACTTATTTCAAAGTACTAAAGAATTTTCCTACCTAGCCCCACAGAAACCTTTGCAAGACTGTGTCCATTCCCTGAACTCAAAATTGCCTTTCAGTTTTGATCCAACAAACCAACATAAAACTCAATCAAACTCCTCTGAGCATATACCTAGCCTAAAATTAGTCTTTACATCAGTCATCTCAAACCTCATTTTCTATATTTTCCTGAGATTGACAAGGAGAGAGCCCTCTCCCGACCTAGTAGGGTTGGCTACCAAGTTAAGCATGGTTTGATGTTACCCTAGACCTGCCTTTCTCAGCCTGAGTTAGATTTAGGCGCTAACAGCAAGCAACAAAATTAGCTAAGTGTTGGCTTGAGATGGCTTGTGAGGTATAGAGTTAGATTTTGCTAGTGCAGGAATTGTTTGGGTTGAAAAAAAATTGTATTTTCTTCTCAAATCTTCTTGTTAATGCAATACAAATAGTCAGGTTTTTTAGCATTTTCTTTCCCTAGAGAAATATTGTGTTATGTGTGATTGATATTCTTCCTTTTCTACTTATTGTTTTCATCGATCAATTTTGGTTCCCGCTAAAGAGTGGAGTAGATTCTTGTATCATGTTTTAGCATATCACATCATTTGTTGAATCTACAATAAAAAATCTACATGGTATTGGAGCTAATGATAGTATAGAAGAGGAGAATTCAAGTTTTTTGTGCAGGTGAAATCGAATTTTCAAGTTCATACTTCAGATTCAGCCTCAAGGAATTCATATATCATGATATTTCGAAGCCTATAGCATATGATGCTAAAGATCTGGCTAAATGGAGAAAGTGTGTGGCAAAAGTGAGAAGGATTATTTTGGAAGGATTTTGAGATCACATTGTCTCAAATCTCCATGGTAAGGAGACTTAATTTGCAATGTGGAAGGCAATGACAGACCCATTTCAAAATAGAAGTAACCATAGGAAGTTGGCGCTAAATGAAAAAAATCAGAAATATCAACATCGAGAAGGGTGACACAATTCTAAAGTACGTTACCAAGTTCACCCAATGTCGGTATGAGCTTGGAAGTTTCATGATTACTGTTGTCGAAGATGATCTAGTGAGCCTAATGTTTTTAGGACTTCCCAAGAGATGACACAGTTACGATGCTTTGATAATGGGAGGGAGAAGCTACCATAGTGGGAGTGGTTGTGCTCCAACTTGATACAGGAAGAGATTCAACGGAACACCAGAGACATATTCTCATCAAAGCATGACGATGAGGAGAATTGTGCCTTAGTGGGTAAGGCAAAGAAAGGGAAGGGGAAGTCATCCCATTCCAAATAATATTCTTTTCAAGGCACCAAGAAGAAGGACATGTCGAAAGTCAAGTGCTTTCAATATCAGGAGTTGGGACAATTTTCCACAAAGTGTCCACTCAAGAAGGTTGATAGAAGCACTCAGGGGGAGCGGCATGTGTGATGGACTGGATGTTGGTTCTAATGACAGTCTCCCTAATTTGATTGAAATATCTTCAATATCTGCCTCTTTTTCCCTTGCCAGGTCTCCGAGATCATCTGTCATTAAATTAACAATTTCATTCCTTAGCAAATTCACAAGCCTCTCTAATTCAGATTGGGATCAATTCCTTTGTGCGCACAATTGTAGCTGAGGAACAGAGGACTTGCCCTGCTACCACGCACACACAACATATATATATATATATATATGTGTGTGTGTGTGTGTGTGTGTGTGTGTGTGTGTGTGTGTGTGTGTACTGCAGTTAGAATGACAAACTCAAATCCAACGGCGGCTATGTAATTCATGGCATGATATGATCTACGCACAATAATTTAATGTAAAACTTATAAATGAATTTGCAGCTATATAATCCATACATGATATGCACACAGCAATTTAAAAGCCCTCAAGATTACTCCATGCATACAGTTATGAGGCTTATGGCCTATGTGCACAGCTGTTTATACCCACAGATCCTGTGCATGATAGTGCCCAGCCTTTAAGATAACCAACGCACAGGTTTTATATATCTACGTTGTTATTCCACTTTTAATCGCTGAGGATTACACCTATACCTCTATATTGGAACATATAAAGAACGCTTCCATGCATATAAAGAACATATAAAGAACAGTCCCTACGCTGCCTTAACGCTCAGAGAATTACATATATATTGTATGAAATTCAACAGCAAACATCCCAACTGCCTTACGCACAGGTTATATTATCACATCAAATTCAACGGTGCTTGCAAGCATTAACACACAGGTTATATCCATCAATTACAAGCGGTTGCGCCATATGAAATTACAGGATTTTCCCCAACTTTTTATAGCGATTTCCACACTAATTCACAATTTTTTCATGAGAGAAAGTTTTTCCAAAATAACACTGGCATCGCCTCTCTAACCTACTCGACGGCCAAGTCCTTTTTGTTTTATTCATATAGATAATTTTGCCTCTTACAAAAGCATCTTTTACAAGGTAATTTAGGCTTTTTACAATTTAGCTATTTTATGAAAAGATAGCATGTTTTATTTTATCCTATTTTAACTAGAAAACATAGAAACAACAGGCTTTTGTCTGAGTGGCATGCACCTGCTATCCTATTTTTAACTAGAAAACATAGAAACAACAAGATTTTTCCATCTGAGTGGCATGCACCTGCATCAGACTCCCAAGGTTGAAAATGATCATGATCTCCCGATCATGCGTTTTAGTCCTTGTTCTTGTCTTCCAGGGTCCCACACTTTGTTCTGCAAGTTATCATTTGCTGTTGCTTGCTGCTTTTCTCCAGGTCTCCATATTTTATGATGTCTTTCTCCACTAGCTGCACTTTCATAATCTATATCTATTTTCATCTTGCTGCTGCTTCCGCTGCTTCTCTTCCTTGCTGATGTCTTCCGCTGAGATGCTTTCAACATGATTCTTCTAATGAGCTCAATTTCTTTGTCCAATAATTCTTCAAGCTGTTGATTTCTTGTTGCCTGCTGAGCTAAGACGGCTTGCTCAGTTTGTAATGTCACCCACTGACTTCTTGCTTCTATGCTTGTTTCTGTTCTGACTGCCACCCGATCATCCATACCCTCTTGTCCTCTGGAACAGAAAACTTCTTCTCTCTTCAACTGAGTCAACTATTATGTACCAATACCTGCATTCATAAAACACTTGTTAAAATAAAATTCATAAGGCCTCAGTGCCTTACTTCCCATTTCCAGTTTTTCAGTATACTGATCCCAATCATTCTTGATATTATCACACATCCTATCCTCAGCATCACCTTCTCCGAGAATGTCTCTGTATTCTGGTTAAACAAATAATTGGTTGGGATAACATCCGCTTATTTATTAATCTTACCTAATTTCTCTCATCTCTATAATTAAAATAACAAATAATAATAAGATTTAATTTATTTAGAGCCTTAGTCCTAGAGTCAAATATAGTTGTTTTGTAGCCGTTAGAGTCTCTACTCAGCCTATTTAAATTGCTAAAGCCTGATCTGTTTCTTCAACTTGTCCTGACGATGAACCACACTAGTTGGTTCGAAACGCGTCGACAATAATTTTCTTATGTGATTTACGTCGAAGCTCTTTTTACAATTATGATGGATCACAGAAGCCTCAATTCTACAAAAATGAACCTCTTTATTTTCATTCATCTCTGTCTTTATATTCTGAATATTTATCCCTTGTACTTCTAGTCTCTTCTCTAGAACACTTAACTCATGCCATAAACCTGTCATCTCTTTTCAGAAACTTTCTGTGCAATCTTCGATATTTCCAGAAGCCAAGCTTCCTGTTGTTACCATCTCATCACCTGCATTCATGCAGAACTTGTCAGTTTGAAAACTATAAGTTTTAACAGTCTCACTTGTCGATTCAGATACCAGCTCTTCCAGCTGATCCTCTTCTTCATTTACATGAACTTCATCTTGTACTGCAACAACAAAAGCATTACTGCTCTCTTCTTCAAATTACTTTTCTCCTAAAAGATTCTTTTCCATGCTTGTGACAGCTTCACAAGATTGGGTATCCTTCTCAACACCTGTAATCACATCACAATTGTCAGTTATACAAACACAAGAATTCACACTATCCAACTGATCTGAATTTACCCAATAACTCAAGGGATCATCAATGATCTTTTTCTCTGCTTCACCAATGGAAACCTCCTGTTCCAACTCAGCTGCTCTGAGTTCTTCTCGTCTCAATTGTGCATCCACTATCTACTCCAAGTATTCCTTTCTTCCAAATAACATAGCTTTTGGATCAGTCTTCTGTCCCGGTCCATCTTCTTCTTGCAGAGGCAACAATGTATGATTGACACCATCCTTTCCAAACTTGTAGGTGTTTCTCTTCCCATCATGCATGGCTGCTTTGTCATATTGCCAAGGTCTTCCCAGCAATATGTGACACACGTCCATAGGCATCACATCACAAACAATTTTATCTCTGTACTTGCCCACTTGAAATTCCACTTCACATTGTTCACTTACCAGCAGTTGATGTCCCTTTTTCAGCCATGACACTTTATAAGGTGTTGGATGCTTCATTGTCTTCAGCTTCAATTTCTCCACTACTTCTGTAGAAACCAAATTATCAGTGCTCCACTATCAATGATCATCTAGCAACATTTCCCTTGAACTTTGCATACTGTCCTGAATAAAGTTTTCCTTTGTGGCGGTTCAACCACCTCCTTTGCTGGCTTAAGTAAAACTTTATTAAGTACCAGAGACTCTCCTCTTTCTGGTGTATTCACTTCTTCTATTACTGCTGCCATTGGTGCCTCTTCCTCGGCTGGAGCCATAATTGCATTCCTCTGCTTTATTTCCGCATTCTATGATCATTCAAAAGCTCTATGTCCCAACTTATTGCATCTGTAACATCTTATTTCTCTGCCTCCTGCTCTGCCTCCTCTTCCTCTAGAAAAACTCCCTCTGCCTCTTGCATCACCTCCTATGGATGCATGCTGGGTTGAGCTACTGCTAGCTCCTTCTGTAGGTTTTGTAGATCTTCCACTACCACCTTGACTTTCTTTTCCTCTGAAAGTCCCTCTCCCTCTGGCATATTGCTTCCTCATGAGTTTTTCCTCAGCTTTCAGTGCTATCTGATAAGCTTCCTCTACTTTTTTAGGAGACAGTAAACTTATCTCATCCTGAATGTCCATCCTGAGGCCATTCATATATCTAGCCACTTTCTCATCTGTATCTTGTGCTTCTCCAGCTCTTATGCTCACCTTGTAGAACTCTTATGTATATTCCTTCACTATTAAAGCTCTCTGCTTAAGATTTTGCATTTGTCTAAACAATGTTTGTTGATAATTACTCGGCAAAAACTTACCTTTTAACTTTGCGACCATTCTGCTCCAATTCTTGATTGGCTACTTACCCAATCTCTTCCTTTCCGCCTACACACCATCCCACCAGAGCGTTGCATGGCCTTTTAATTTGGTGACAGCAAACTTTGCCTTCTTCTCATCTTCTGTTTCTTCATAATCGAAGAATTTCTCCACGCTATTAATTCAGTCGATCAATTCTTCTGGATTCAGTCCTCCTTAGTAGATCGGCACTAATTGGTTCCAAGTCCTGGCTGTGGATTTCAGCACTGACTGAAAGAACCTCATCTCAGGAGTAACCTCTACAGCTTCCTCCTCTGTAGTTTCAACTTTGGGCTCACTCACATCTCCGTCATCTATGTTCCTGTCTGAGGTTAACGCATCTAATCTAGCTCACAGCTCTTCTATGCTTTCCATTATTTCAGCGTTTGCAATAGGCCGTCCCCTTCCACCACGTCCTCGTCCTCTTCCAATTCTTAAAGCCATCCTTCTCCTGCTCCTGAGATTCAATTCTATGTCAGTTGCTCGCTTTGATATCACTAATGATGGACCATATGTTGGCTCTAATGAAAATCTCCCTAATTTGATTGAAATATCTTCAATATCTGCCTCTCTTTCCCTTGCCAGGTCTCCGAGATCATCTGTCATTAAATTAACAATTTCATTCCTTAGCAAATTCACAAGCCTCTCCAATTCAGATTGGGATGAATTCCTTTGTGCGCACAATTATAGCTGAGGAACAGAGGACTTGCCCTGCTACCACGCACACACAGCATATACTATATATATATATATATTATATATATATATATAATATATATATATAAATATATATATATATATATATATTATATATATATCTGTGTGTGTGTGTGTGTGTGTGTGTGTGTGTGTGTGTGATACGCAATTAGAATGACAAAACTCAAATCCAACGGCGGCTATGTAATTCATGGCATGATATGATCTACGCACAACAATTTAATGTAAAACTTATAAATGAATTTGCAGCTATATAATCCATACATGATATGCACACAGCAATTTAAAAGCCCTCAAGATTACTCCATGCGTACAGTTATGAGGCTTATGGCGTGTGTGTGCAGCTGTTTATACCCACAGATCATGTGCATGATAGCGCCCAGCCTTTAAGATAACCAACACATATGTTTCATATATCTACGCTGTTATTCCACCTTTAATCGTTGAGGATTACGCCTATACCTCTGTATTGGAACATATAAAGAACGCCTCCATGCATATAAAGAACATATAAAGAACATATAAAGAACAGTCCCTACGCTGCCTTAACGCTCAGAGAATTACATATATATTGTATGAAATTCAACAGCAAACGTCCCAACTGCCTTACGCACAGGTTATATTATCACATCAAATTCAACGGTGCTTGCAAGCATTAACACACAGGTTATATCCATCAATTACAAGCGGTTGCGCCATATGAAATTACAGGATTTTCCCCAACTTTTTATAGCGATTTCCACACTAATTCACAATTTTTTCATGAGAGAAAGTTTTTCCAAAATAACACTGGCATCACCTCTCTAACCTACTCGGCGGCCAAGTCCTTTTTGTTTTATTCATATAGATAATTTTGCCTCTTACAAAAGCATCTTTTACAAGGTAATTTAGGCTTTTTACAATTTAGCTATTTTATGAAAAGATAACATGTTTTATTTTATCCTATTTTAACTAGAAAACATAGAAACAACAGGCTTTTGTCTGAGTGGCATGCACCTGCTATCCTATTTTTAACTAGAAAACATAGAAACAACAAGATTTTTCCGTCTGAGTGGCATGCACCTGCATCAATGTGAACCTCTTACTTTAGAATTTGAACTGTACATTACCCTCATTTCTTGTATGGTATCATCGATGATGGGTAGTGTGTGGAAACTGGACAATGGATCTTCTTTCCACGTTATTGGTAACAAAGACCTCTTCAGTAAATTGGAGGAGAAGGATCTCGATATGCATATTGAGATGGGCGTTGATGGGATGTATAGCACTATAGGGATTGGTATAGTTAGCTTTAAGTGAGAGTTAGGTTATCCCCTCACTTTGCAAGAGTTATGTATATTCCTCGGTTGAATAAGTGCTTGGTATTTATTGCCATGTTAGAGGATAGAGGCTATGATGTGATATTTCATAAGGGAAAGGCATTCCTTTGTCACATAGCCAGATGATAGGTGAGGAGGATAGGGTTTCAATGGAAGAATCTCTACAAGTTGGAGGTATAATATTGTGCTACCTTGAGCACGAAAGTAGAGAAGATGTAGAGCCAAGACGTCTGTGATTTGTGGCATAGGAGGTTGGGTCACTTTCTCCATGGAACTTTGAAGATAATGTATCAAATTTCTACATGTCTTCGCAAGGGTACACTAGAGTAGGTAGACACATGGAAAGGGTGTACATTAGGAAAATAAACAAAATCTTCCTTTCATGACAAATATAATTGAGCACAGGAAATCCTCAATTGAGTTCACTCAGATGTGTATGGACCATTCTCGACAGCATCCATGGCCAAACAGAAGTATTATGTTATATTTTTTGATGATTTTTCTCGTAAGTGTTGGATCTTCTTCATGCAGAAGAAAGATCAGACTTTTGCAAAGTTTTATGAATTTAAAGAATTGGTAAAGAAAGATATTGGCAGGAATGTTAAAGCTCTCAGGAGTGATAATGGTGGAGAGTATGTGTCGAATGAGTTTAAAAACTTTTGTGCATCAGAAGGTATTAAGCAGGAGTTGATAGCACCTCATAAACCACAACAGAATGGGGTGGATGAAAGGAAGAACATAAGAATTACAGGAGTGGCACCGATGATGTTGCATGATAAGGGCCTACCACTAAACTTGTGGGTTGAATCATTAAACACAATCCTTTATTTGCAAAATAAAATACCTCATCAAATTCTTGGGATAAGTAAACTAGATGAGGCCTTTTTAGGGAATAAACCAGATGTGGGACACTTAAGGATTTTTGGTTCATCAATATGCTACCATGTAACCAAAGATGAATGGAAAAATATTGAGATAACAGTTGAGTTTGGGGATATTTGTGGGGTAGACTGATACACCTCACAATTATCGGGTGCACCTGCTAAGCAACAGGATGATAGTGGTTCACCAAGATATAAAATTTGATGAAGAGAAGGCCATGAGATGTTCCCTTGAGAGGGAGCTTCATCTACAAGTGTTTGAGCAGATTCTAGCTCCAAAGGAGGAACCTTGGGATGATGTGGAGCAACCACATGCAGAGGAGCAGGGAGTGGAGACACCCACTCATGCAGAGTCTTCCAGAGATGGGAGAAAGCACACGAGAGTGGCTCACAGGTTATTGCATGATGTTAGAGAGAATGTGGGAGTACCCACATCACAATACATGTAGAGGAGTTTTAGCGAAGAGGTGCACTAGATACGTCGCCCTCGTGAGCGGATGTGTAGCGAATGAGCCATCCTCTTTTGAGGAAGCAATGCAGAAACAAGTTTGGTTTGATGCAATTGTTGATGAGTATGAATCAATTGTTAGGAACAATGTTTGGGATGTGGTCCAAAGATCAATAGACACGTCAGTGGTGAGTTCCTAATGGATTTAAAACGTAAAGCAAGTAGCAAATTGTAGTATGGAGAAACACAATGCCAAGTTTGTGGCCAAGAGGTTTTTCTTAGGTGGAGGGAATTGATTATAATGATACTTTTTCTCCTGTTACAAGCTACTCATCAATCAGATCCATTCTAGCACTGTCAACGCAGATGGGATGGAATATACATCAAATGGATATAAATATAGGATTCCTCAATGACATGATTGAGGAAGATTCTTATATTGAGCATCCTGGAGGATTTGAGACGTTCAATAAAGAGTCACATGTGTTCCAACTCAAGCAAGTGTTATATGGACTGAAGCAAGCACCCTGTACTTATTACACTAGGATCGATAGTTATTTAACTAGGTTGGGCTTCACCAAAAGTGAAGCAGATGTGAACCTTTACCATATTATGGTTGAAGGTAAATTATTGATTATCATTTTATATGTCGACAATATTATTATGACAGGTGATGATAAGTTGATCAAGTCTTGCCAAGAGGATCTTGCAAGAGAGTTCAAAAAGAAGGACTTGGGGCTCATGCACTACTTTATGGATATGGATGTATGGCAAGGTGATGAGGAACTTTTCGTCTCTCAGGGAAAGTATGCCAATGAGATACTCAAAAGGTTCCACATGGAGAGCAGTAAAATCATGGAGACTCCTCTAGCAGGTAACTGGAGGAAGGAGGATGCTACTTCTAGTGAAGTAGTGGAGGCTACTATTTATAGGCAACTTGTGGGTTCACTCATGTATTTGGTGAACACACGACCGGGCATGTGTTATGTAGTTAACCAGCTTAGTCAAGCGATGGTTAAGTTGACCAAGATGTATTGGAAGGCAACCAAACATGTGTTGAGATACCTCAGGGGCACTACTTAGTATAATTTATGGTACAAACGGACAAAGGGAATGAAGCTTCAACGCTTCACAAATGTAGATTGGGCAGGGAGTCCATCTGATAGGAATAGCACATCAGGTGGGATATTCAATATTGGGTCAATAGTTATTTCTTGCTACAATAAGAAACGGATCAGTTGCACTCAATTCAATAGAAGCAGAGTACATGGCTGTTAGTCAAGCAGTTTCTGAGGCTGTCTAGATGAGGAAGATTCTTGTTGGTTTGTTTGGTCAGTAGATGGATCCAACTGTGATTTATTGTGACAATCAGAGTTGTATCAAACTCTCTAAGAATCCATTTTTCATTATCGATCCAAGTGTATTGATATCCAGTATCATCATTTTCGAGATTATGTGTAGAGGAGAATTATGTTGCTTGAGTACATTCCCATAAAGAAACTTGATGCATATATTTTAACAAAGGCACTGTCAAGATGAAAATTCAAGTTTCACAGAGGCAGTATTGAGGTAGAAGATAATCCCTTTATTTTTTAGAGGGAGTGTTAAAAATAGCAACTAGAAATTCCAATTTATTTTTTCCTTGAATTAAATTGTGAATTAAATCTAAATTCTATTCTCATAGCAACTTGTAATAGTTAACTAAGTTAAGTTGAACTAGTTGGCTTAGGAAATTCGAGTTCGAAGTCTATCTAGAGTGATGTAGATTGTTCCCTAAATTTTAGGCGTGTAGGTTGAGTTCTTTTGACTTGTAATTAATTAACTCAGTCTAACTGAGTTATAGCTAGTTAAACTAGTTCTCATTGTTAGAGGAACTAGTAGGAGTTCTAGTAGTGGGGATGGGCACTAGTGCATCCTTAATGCCACACCAGTTAATTGAAGATTCACTCATAAATAATTCATGCATGTCAGTTCAGAGGAAGACCAAATTGATATTTGAGTTCAAGGATAGTGCACTATCAATTGTATAATTTTCCAAGTTGTACGTATTGTGCATGCAATCAATTGAGGCCATATGGATGGATTGTGCAGTCATGGGTGCAGAATTTCCCAATTAAATATGGACTAATTATCTCAGGAATTATGCAAGAATGTAGGGGCTTGGCAGGAAATAGAATTGGCTAAGTGTTGGCTTGAGCTAGCTTGTAAGGTATAGAGTTATATTGTACTAGTGCAAGAACTGTTCGGCTTGAACAAGCATTGCATTTCCTTCTCAAATCTTCTGGTTAATGTAATATATATAGTTGGGGTTTTTACCAATTGCGTTCCCTAGAGAAATATTATGTTATGTGTGATTGATATTCTTCCTTTTCTTCTTAGTGTTTTCATCAATCAATTTTGGTTTATGCTGAAGAGAATAGTATATTCTTGTCTTGTGTCTTAACATATCACATAAGCTATCGAATCTATATAAAAAAACTCTACAGGTTGGTCTCCTAGCTAAAATAGTCAATTTGCGATCTATATTGTCAAATTTTCCCTCCATATTTACCTATATGATATATTTCTCTAGTTGAGTCCTCATGTACCTCCTTATGTGGCCTACAATATTCAAATGTTTTTTAACCATGTCCTAACTTCATTCCATGATCAATGAATTGATGGGAGCGTATGCAATGTGCCAAGTATAGTGGGAGTCACAACACCTTTTTGTGTGAGTTGGTATCACATAAAGGTGAGGGGGAGAGGGCAGGATGCCTACTCTTGGGAACCATCCTTGGGGGATAAGGTCCTTTGTATCTAGGTATTGAGAGAGTTCAAATGGATTATGGAATTTCCTCACTCCAATCCAAGTAAAGGGGATGAGTTGTTATGGTGAGACCAAAATTTGCTAGTTTGTTAGTTAATTTATTGTCTTTCCTATAGACATGGGAGAGGAGGGGAGATGTCAATTTTTCCAATGGTTTTGTAGTATTACATATGCAATCTTCAAACCTCCAACTCTTAGAGACTCTAGAAGGATTTGATCCACATTCTATTTTTCAGAAGATATTGATAATGTTCTTGGAATCTCCTTCAATAACGAGCTTGTGCAATTGTTTGTAGATAATAATTGAGAGACCCTCCTCTAGTGCTTCATTTTAGCAACAATATTAGTGTTGAGGCCTATGGAACCTACATAAACATGTATAATCTTCCAATTAGAGTTATGAAAGGCTCTAGCATAACTCGCTTGGCATGGATTTCCTTTTTAGGCATTGTCAAAGATAAGTTTGATGAAGTCCTCCAAAGAGGGGGGGCAGGGCACTAGAAAGAAGCAATGGAAGGCACAAAATTAGGGATAGATACAGTCTTCCATAAGGAATAGGGTGTGAGACTCATTTTTGTTATAATCAAGTTTTCGGGTTGGTTGTATTCGCAATCATTGGATGACCAAGGAAGAGAATAAATTATTTACCTTATTTTATTTAGGATAGCTCTCCAAATAAATTCTATGGAGGCCATGATATTATTAAATGTTAATTTGCTATACTCCTTCCAAATATCCCATAGAATGAATATTAGAACAATTTTCCATGCTTTGCTGACAATGGGATTAGTAAAATGGGAGTTACACTAGAATTGTAGAGTGGACAACATATTATTTTGTATTTTGTCGATCTATTGAAAGAGAATAACAATGTCATCGTAGATAAAATAAAAGAAGTTGTAGATGTTGAGAATATTCTTGGAACTTTTTGAATTAGAGAAACAAATAATAAATATTGAGGGGCCTTGAAAACCAAAACTTTGTATATTGTCCCATGTTAAAGTTATATTCCATAATAGAAGCTACAAAAAAAGAGTTATTTTGGGCAAGTGCTTGAGATTCCATAGTTCATGCCATTTTAATTGATTTTCCTCATTGTTGTTTCTTGTGAGAATACTGTAAACTTCAAAGAGTCTATTTTTTCCTAAAAGATGATACACCCAACAAAGAATAGTGTTTCCCTTTTGAACCACAATTATTTTATTTTCTAATTCTTGATAAATATGCTTTCATTTTGGGAGGGAGTCTCAATCCATTCCCTATACGAATTCCAATTATACCATTGGGAATTGCAGGGGGGTGAGTCCCAGTAATGTGCAACTAATATTTGGTCCCTAGAGATGAGCACGAGAATAGGGAGTCCCTGATTAGGTGGTGTTTCTCATTCTGAGCTAATTTTGGCCACTCATTTCATGAGTCATCCAAAAAAAATATATTGTTCCCATTTCCATTTTCAAAAAACTATGCTCCTAGAAAATATGTTTGTTACTCCAAGCAACATTCTAGATATGAGACCCACTAATGCTTCCTATCATTCTAATGAGTTGATATCAATGTATATTAAATGAATTCTTATGTTTCCATCTTTTTCTCCATAAACCCTCTGGGTTTTTTATCCATCTCCACTAGTTTTAACACTTATGGCACTCTTAAATATATCTAGATCATGAAGAGCAAGGCCTCCATTTTTTCGGATGACATATTTTTTCCCATGCAACTAGAGCCGATTTTCAGTCTATTTTAGCACCCCCATAGAGGAATTTTCACTAAATATTTATGATATTGTTTAGGATGGATTTTGGGGCTTCCATTGCTAAGAGAATATAGATGGTGAGGGATTAAAGGATAGTTTTGAGAAAGATCAAGAGGCTAGAAAAATTAAGCGATCTGAAATTCCAGGAAGAAATTTTGGCTTCAAATTTAAGAATAATATTTTACCATACCTTTTTTCCAAGAGGTTTTCCAGTTAAAGGGGCTCCCTAGTATTTAGATGGAAGAGAGCTTCTTTCCCATCTAAGAAAATAAGATATGTCAATTTGCATAGCTAGTGGGGTAGTTAAAGGGATGATTTGAGAATTTTCCTTGTAAATGGAGATTCTTGAAGCATCAAAGGAGTCTTGAAGGATGATTTTAAGGGTAGTGGCTTCTTTAATAGTGGGGATTTCCAAGAGAAGAGTGTCATCCAAAAATTGTCAGTTCAAGGAAGAGATATCTCTTGGGAATCACGATTGTAGTTAGAGCAAAACCTGCAGGTGTTAGTCAACGATCACATCTCTATAGATAAGAATCCACAAGAGGCAGTTAGTCCATGTTGTGAAACACACAGGGAGCATCGATTTATCTTATGTCCAATAATATCCCCCTCAACGCAAGTCGGGTGTGTATCAAACTTGTGACCTACGCTCTGATACCACTTCTTGGGAATCATGATTATCGTTAGACCAAAACACATAGGTGTTAGTCAACGATCACACCACCAGAGATAAAGATCCATGAGAGGTGATTTGTCCATGTCATGAAACACACTGGGAGCATTTATTTTTCCAATTTCCAATAATATTGGTGGGGTGAGGTAGGTTTTAACCCTATACAAAAATTACTTGCAAATGAATTCTAAAAAATAGAAAATAAACAATGACAAGAATATAAACCAAATAAAAATACATTTCCCCTAGATCCCAAAACTAGGACTACCATATTTATTTTTCATTATGTTCATTGCAATGTTACAATACATATATATACATGTTGAAGCATTCATAAAACCTAATCCATTAACCTTGAATTAGAACATAATCGTAGCTCCCTTGATTGTATCTACAAAATACCATGGGAAGAAAACCATCATGCCCAAAACCATGTGAAAAATCCATGCACAAAACCATAGGTAGGTCATCCTACCTGAAACCCCCCAAAAGGGGGGGTTTGGCCCCTCTGTGAATCCCCTGTTGTGCCCGACGCCATGAACAAGGGAAACTGTCACCCCACCTTTGACCCCTCCACGAATGCGACTAGTCGTGGAAAGAATATAACACACACCCAACACTATCCCACCTGTTGTTTTACTTTCCACACAAGGGGTCATAGGAGACCTTGGTTGTTGGTACAATCCTGCAATGCCCATTGTTTCTCTACACTAAGAAAAATTCTTAGTGCTTACATACTTCTTCAATGCATTTGAAACATTCTTCAAAATGTTCACCTTACTAGCAACACCTTTTTGTCCTCAACCACATCCCTCACGAAGCGATACTGAGCATCAATTTTCTTTGTCTTTGAATGATAAGAAGGGTTCTTTGCCTAGAAAATTTCACTTTGGTTGTCACAATCTATCCTTATAGCTTGTTGTACTAACCCCATACTTGAACACAATCTCTACAATTAAACTTCTTCCTTTCTTGCATGAGTGGATGCCATGTATTCTACATATGTACTTGAAAGTGCCACTATCGACTCGCTCTTACTCATCCAACTGACGGCACATCTAAATAAGCTAAACACATACTCACTTGTATGTAAACCAAGAGGAAAGTTTTTTACAGAACTACTCTTCGAAATATTAAAACACACACCCAACAAGATCATGGGAACTAAGAGGAATACCTTTTAGCCAACCAAGTTGTAGGGATGAGTTGATAGATTTACCCATGCTTTAGATGACGAGGATAGATATGTAAGGGGCAATGAAATTTCCCTTCGTAATAAACCTTCTGGGGAAAAAATCGGGAGAGGGAGACCCATTAACTAGGATGGAGAAGACAATTTTGGAAATGAGAGCAAGAACCTAGTGAATCCATGTTTTTGTGAGTCCAAAACTAGTGAGCATGTGAAAAGTAAATTGGAGCTCAATTTGTCAATTTATTTTGACATATCAAGTTTGATGAGAATACCCATAGACTTATTAAAATTAATTGAATGAATGTGTTCATGGGATAGTATTATGATGTCCATAATTTGTCTTCCTTCTACATAACTAGTTTTCTCATGAGAGATAACAGAGGAGAGAATTGGTTTTAGTCGATTTGCAATAAATTTGGAGATGATTTTATAAATAACATTAGATAAAGAAATAGGCCTGAATTTTGAAGGAGAATCATCATAGGAATATTTTAGGAATAAGTGATATAAAGGTAACATCAAGGGAGGTTAAGATAGAGGAGCAGTGTGGAGACTCTTCTACTACTTGCACAACATCATACTTAGATTTTTCTAGCAATCCTGGTAGAAATAGGTGCTAAAGTCATCGCGATATGGGTACTTGCATTTACGCATTTCCATAATAGTTGTTTCAACTTATTACATGGTAATTTTTTTAAAAAGGAGATCATAATGTTCCCTTATTACAAATTTTGAAATGTACATTTTTATCTTCTTGATAGAAATCCTTATGCTTGGAATCATTTCCGTGAGTGTGGCTTGGAAATGTTTCATTAGTTTTTGGGCTATTGAATCATGGATTGCCACATTTTGGCGATTGGGTGTTTTGATGCTTGAAATTCTATTATTTTTCCTATAGTTGATCATGGATTTGTGGAAGAATTTAGTGTTTTTCTTTCCCTCCTTAAGCCATTGTACTAAGGATTTTTGTCTCGATATGATTCCCTTTTGCTTCAATATTTCCTCGAGCTAGGAGCGAGTGATTTCTTCTTCATGTTCCAATTCTTCATATCTTCCATTATATATTATTACTTGTTGTATGGTGGTCATCTCTTGTTCTATCTTTAGATTTACTTTTTGGATGTTACTAAAATATTCAATATTCAAGTTCTTGATTTCATTTTGAGATATTTTACTAGCTACTAAAATTGATACATAAGGGTCCTAGTAAAATAATATGATATTTTCTACCATTTTTCTACATTAGCAAGAAAATCAAGATGATGTAACCAAAAATCTTTCAATTTGAATGGTTTGCTCCTAGGACTACTAATCCATTCCATAGAGAGTTTTATGGGCCAGTGATTTGAACAATGGTAAAGGACATTATAAGCCTCAAAATTGTTGTCTAAAATATAGAGATACTTTCTATGTGGAATCTATTAAGTCTTGAAGTTTTTTTTATTTGTGCCTCCTTGCTTATTTTTGCAGGTGTATGCAAATTTATAAGTGTACAGCTGTTGGTAAATTCCACAAAGATGGGGATTTGTTCATCAATTCCCCAAATCGCACCTTCTATTTCATTTATATATTTTATCATGTTAAAATCCCCCACCTTTATGTCATAAGTTCCCCCCCCCCCCCATAATATTTGACAACATTTAGAGGTTTTGAAGGAAGAAATGTTTTCAAACAAGAATATTAGGGTCATAAAAAGTGATTATTAAACTCAGATTTGTTAAACCATTATGCTGAAAGTTAGCTCTGAGGGTTCTGGGCAGAGAAAAGGAATCTTGAAGAGTAACTGACGTGCGGTTCCATGTGATAGAAATACCTCCTAATTCTCCTTGTTCATCCTGGGCTAGATAATCACAGTTTCTCCAAACATCCTTTAAAATCTTATTTAGAGATTCAAAAGAGTAATATGTTTCCTAGATCATCAAAATGTCAAGGTGTTTTTGGCAAGTTTTGTTTTTAGGATTATTTCCTTGGGTTTCCCATTAGGAGCCTTAGTTTTCCAAGATATGAATTTCATTGATGATCTTATGAGGAGGGTTGAAAGATGGCATCCATTGCTGGCACTCTACCAGTATTCACCAAGTAATACCCTAGGTTTTGTAGTAATTCGCTATTTCATTTCTCACATTTTTTATTCGGTTATTTCATAATACTCAATTGATTTGTGGGAGCATTTATTTTGATTACATGAAAGGAAAAATAAGAGACGTGGTTAGGGGTATTACCTGGTTCATGAGCTTGAAAAGGAAGTATATCTTGATTTCAAATGTATGCTCTAGTGATGATTTCAATTTTCTCCTTAGGAATGGTTGTTGGGTCTTTGTTTCTCCATTCCTCTACAAGATATCACAGATAAATGTTTTGCAGGTCTATTTCCTCAAAATATTCTACATTGGAGAAATATTAGGTGTCATCCTCCATTTCTACATCCTCATGTTATTCTTGGCCAGTCAGTTGTACATGTACATATTTTGTTCGATAGGCTGGTTTTTAACTAGTTTTCCTAATCTCTTTTATTTTGGGATTTTCTTCTTTGGTAGTTATCTCATTTTCTTCTAGCTACTAGAATATTGTGTGTCAGTTATGGCCCAATGCATTTTTATAGGTTGGATTCTCTGTTCTTTTTTTGGTTGTCTTCGTTTTATTGGTGACCCTCGTGAACCCATATTGATTCAAGGATATATTTAGGTGTGCATTTTGTTGGACTTGGTTTGTTGGGAATTCTTAGAATAGATTGACATATTCGTGGTAATTTTGATATCATGTAATGGGATTTTCTCATCATCTATTGGTTGTTATCATAGTTCATCTACATGACTCAACTAAATGCATACTGGGAGGGGCTTGAATATGTTTATATAAGCACAAAAGTGGGCATAAGAGGTATAGTGACCTTGCTTTATGGTATTCAAGATGATAACGAAATTCAAAAATTCATTATGGCGTTACCAATGCTTTATAGGATTTCAGGTTCCCAAAACTCCTAAGGGAGAGAATAAAGATAAATCCATGTTGCATTTGCAACAAACTCTTCCTTGTGAGGTGGAATCTCTAAACCCGTGGCTTCATGAATAAGCCAACTAAATTCATGGAATATGGTCCTGCCTAAAATATGTGGTCTCTATCCTCTACATTGTTGAATATGGTCGTGAAGAAACCCATGGACCCGGACCTAATGTCGAGATCCCCATTGAGTGTCCAGTTCTTTTGGATCCAGCTGAGCAAGTTTTTTTTCAAGGGCCTAAGACCTACAAATTTTCATATCGCCACATGCTATCTCATATATTCATTTTTTTCCCATATTTTCGTGATGTGATTTCTAGGAGGGGAGCTTTGATTGTCTAAGGAAGGAAGGAACCATTATCTTTTGGATTGTTCATTAATGGAGCAGTTGAGGTAGCAGTTGCAGCTTCATTATAGGTCGTATTAGATGGATTCTATTCTAGTTATGGTTTGTGAGATGGGGAATTGTTCAATTTGTGTGAGGTAGCTTGATTCTCTTTGGAAGCAACTGCATTTTTGTAGGAGGGACCTCCTCCACCCCCCCATGGGGGCACTATTGGAAGGCAAAGCATTTATAGTTAAGGAAAAAAGTCTAGAAGTAGAGGTTGCAAAGAAGAAAAACATTTCCTTCTATGGTTGAGTTAATTCACAAATGTGTTATTTCATTTCGTCATCCTATGTGTAAATTATTAAATAGCTTGTGTTAAATGAAATTGATATTAATTGCAAAATTAAGGTTTACAAAGTGAAATTTTTTATTTCAAATATGGCAATATTGAAATCCAATATTCATTTCAAAATTTAAAAATCAAATTTTAAAAATGACAATGTCTATTTTCAAAACTACAAAATATAATTAGGAAAGTGGCAAATTCAAAATTCAAAATGTGAAAATTCTTGTTCCAAAAATGCCACTATGAATTCCAAAAGGGTCATTTTGAATATAATAAAGGGTCATTTTGAATATAATATTGGCACCTTTCAAATTATATTTTTCACTTCTAAAGCTCTAATTTTTTACTTAGAAAGACTAATTTTGACATGTTTTTGATGTAATATCATTTTAAGTGAATTGCCAAAATTGGAACTTCTTGTGTAATCTAATCAAAATATAACTAGTGCAACAATATAAATTAATTGGTTGATAAACCTTCATAGACATCAAAACACACACTTCATGATACATCTCACATTGCCAAAAATTAGAAATAAAAATAAAGTTTAACTAAATTTTAGCGTTATTATTAATAATAATTAATATATAATATATATAATATATATATATATATATATATATATATATATATATATATAACGAGATTCATATTATTACCATGAAATTCTTAATCCGAAAAAATTATGATCGAAGGGGATTACCAAACCACAAGGCTAAAAAGTCATAGCTCATATTCATATGACATTTTTTAATGAAAACCAATTTTATAAAAACGTTATATGAATATAACTTTTTAGATAAATCTCAATATAATTATATATTACCAAAATATCTAGAAAAAATCTAAAATATTATAAATGAAATTTAAACACCTATAAATCATACCTATTGAATTTAAAAAATTGAATTAAATGAAATATAATAAATATAAAATTAATGGTTATAAAAGTTAAAAATTGATTTAGAGATGGCAACGTTGGAATCTAATATCATTTTAAATAACAAATCAAATCTAAAAAGATAAATCTACTCTAATAAGTGCGAAAAAATATTTATGAAAATGTGAATGTTAAGTTTAAAATGTATAATTTTTAATTTAAAAAATGCCGCTTTTTTAGAAAGACTAATTTAACCCATTCTTGAAGTAAATATGATTTTAAGTAAACAAGGAAAATTGGTATTGAAATATCTCTTATAATCTAATTAAAGTATAATAAAATTCGTAAAACTTTTCATTATTAGGAATGTGAGATGTGGTGTAGATAAGACTAGTTAAAAGAATTTATTGATTTAAATTGTATGTAGATATATAATTGCTAAATATAATTGTGCCTAGATATATAACTTTTAAATATAATTGTGGAAATGGTCATCCTCCCTTCAATGGAATTTATTGATAATAAAATGTGAAATGAGGGTTGCAAAATCCCAATAAATCACTATTTAAGGGTGATTTTTCAATTAGAAATATTATTATTTTTTGGAATTTTAAATATTATCATTTAAAATAAAGTTTATTGTAAAAAAATATAAATCTATTTAATTTAGGCTTTAATGTTTTACTAAAAAATTCAAAATTTTCATCCTTAGACTAGTAGTTAAGATGATTCTATCTTGGTTTATATATTTCATTTTTCAAGAACAGACTTCCTTTAGCGGAAGCATAGTAACTACTAATACCAAAGGATGAAATATGGATGTGTTAACTACTAGATTCAAAGGTCGTTACTAAACCTAAAAGAACTCATATAAATAGATAACCCATGATCCATAAAGATCACTTATGACCCGAAAGGACATGATCAAAATGGATAAATTGATAGCTATAAAGGCTACTATTAGCCCTTAAAGACTTTATGGTAATGACTCTACTATCCCTTAAAGAATTGATTGGAATGGATCAATCATGAGCTACATAAGCCATTGATAACACCTAAGGGTTTGATGGGAATAGATCAATTACACTATAATGGCCATTAATGTCTCCAAAGATTTGTATGGGAATACCGAAATGGAGGTCATTATTAATACCTAAGGACTTGATGGGAATGTATTAACCATTGAATATAGAGATCAATTGTAACCTAAATGGACTTAATGGAAATGGATGAACTTTTAGCCACAAAGGCCACTTCTAGCCCCTAAAGACTGAATGGGAATCGATTAGCCACCAAGTGCACAAGCCACTCATATCCCCAATGAGCTTAATTGGAATAGGTTATTGTTAGTCATAGAGTTCAATATTAACCCTTAAGGACTCAATGATGATGTATCAATTGCCAACAACAAAGATTACTCATAACCCCTAAGGACTTGATAATAATGGATCAATAATCAACCAAAACAGTCACTACTGACCCAAACAACTTGATGAAATTATATTAATTTCTAGTAACAAAGGCCACATGTAACACCAAAATGTTGATCCAAATACATCAAAAGACTTAATGTGGATGGATCAACTATCAACCTTACATACTACTGCTATCCCCAAAGGACTGAATAAGATTGGATCAATCTTACATACTATTACCATCCCCAAAGTACTGAATAAGATTGGATCAATTACTAGCATCGGATGACAGTAGATGATTAAATTATAAATAATCTTGAAAAAACCAGATAAAATGACAATAATTTTCATGTTTTATCCCACTTTTTTTTCCTATTTTTTCAACAAAACAAATATTCAATTTATTTATAATAACTAATCTTCATGGCCAGTAGCATTTAGAATCCACTGTAACATCAACTACATCAAAGTTCCAATACAACCACAACATTGTTTTCTTAGTACCATGGGCCTTTTGAACTATTACATTACATTGGAATCGCTTGTATATTCTACAAAATTTACCCAAAATCAATTCATAATTGCAAAACATAAAACAAAAATTAGATTTTCCCCAAAGGGTCCTGGGTCCAAATTACTACCATGCTATCCTACTTTTTGTGACTTGTTTTTCCCTCTTCCAACGTTTTCTAAATTGCCACTTCCCGTGGGCTCAGAACTATAATCGTGACACCCTAGGCCTTTGCTTCTTCATTTTCTTCCCCAGAGTCACAAACCCAAGTTCTCAGTAGAAATAATTTGTTTCCATGTTAATTAGTCTCCTTTATATGCGAACGTGCATCCAAACTAATTTGTGATCCACCATTTTTGTTATGCCATCGTGTTCTTTGTCCATGAATTTCAATCGTCGATTCATTAGCTCATGCATTCCCATCAATATTTTGAAGATCTTCTATACCGACTTCTTCCATCGAGCCATGTCATTTACCGAGTCCAAGCCCTCCATGCAGGCATAATTCAAAACTCTCTTTTGTTCACTCAAGCTCACTCAATCTAAGGAAACCCCATCATTTCTACCTCGAAGCTTGTATATCAGAGCCACATACCACTTGCGTAATCACTCCCCTAAAATGAGAATTAACTCTCGACTTAATAGTTGCATCGAGATAAATTTGCCTGTCATCCTCTTAGTCCTCATGTAGTTAGTTCACATGACGAATTGAATAAACCTAGAAAAAAACATTCGTCAGTGAGATTCTTGGCCTTATGTGAAGGATATGCTTCTTATTTAAAGCTCATCACCTTCCAAGATGGTGCCTCTAGGTGTAAAAATCACTTGCATATAGAGTAATACAATTATTGTATTCCCAACACCCAAGTGTCCTTTTCCATCCATCATCCATCCTAGATTAAGATTCGCTTGGATTTTCTCGTTAAATTCTTTTGAAATTCGAGCCCACTTATTCAATCTGATCGAACTTGTAGATCTTGTAATTTATTATTCTTGTGGGCATGGGATTAGGGCTTGGATCTTCCCCCCCATCTGCAAATTCAATTATACCTTGCCCCAACTCGGAGCCCACATTAGCAAGTTTGTTTGCATCAACATTCAAATGGCGAAGAATATGGAGATAGTATATCTCATGAAATTGTGAGGATAGGAGAGTTATCTCAAACACAATTGGAGGAATCCTTCAGCATTCTCCAGCTAATACTAGTGAAATTTGCCTTATCACCACCATGGAATCTCCAAGCACTATTAGTTTTTCTAAGTTGTTTACCCTCACTGCATCCAAACATTTCCATAAGGCTAATATACTGCTTAGTTATTTGTTGTAGTTCCTAGTCCCAAGAGTAACTCCATAAAAACTATAAATCAATGCTTTGACAACTACCCCTTATATTTTACTGTACAAAAACTATATTACTAATTTATAATAACTTTATAACTAATTTTATTTTTAATAATTTAATTTATAAATAATATTAACATTTAAAATTCTACTAACTCAACTCACTAAAAATTAATTAATCTACTTTCTAGAATTTAAATTATTTGATACCCTGAACAACCTCCACCTTCTTTATTCATGAGTAGCAGCCTGGTGCACTACTTTTTCAGAGTATTGGCTCATAGAGAAAATCGTCCTAAATTTCCATAAATGAAAATATAAAATTCATGAATCCAACTTGTTCAATGGAAAGGCCAACCACTCTTGTATTTTAACATGCCCGATTGGAATCTGCCTAGTAACAGACAAAAAAAAAAATTCGAGATTCAAAATTTCATTGAACATCTACGCTTACACGGTGATGTCATTTAATTTCCCACGAAGTCATTTCAGTGAAATAATAAAGCAATCATACGACGACTGAAAACATTAATTTTATCAAACGCTGACTTTTAGAACAATATTCAGTGATTTCCTTCCAATTAAAATTTTCGTTGGCGCTCGTAGGAATCTTCGGACGATGCTTCCATTATTTGATATGTTTTTTTATATCAACGTATTATATCTACGTGGAGGAGGAGCAATCTACGTGGAGAAGGAGGAGGAAGTACTTAAAAAGCTGTAGAATCTGGTAAAATGTTTTTCAAAAAATCTTGTACAAGTAGTGTTTGAATAGTGTTTTTGATGATAGAAATAAATTTAGCATATCAAAAAATCTAAGACACTTAAAATTTGAAAATTTAACAATTATAATTAAAATGTACAAAAATCATTTCAAAATAGGATCAAAATTTCCATAATTTTCCTAACAATTCCTTCGACTAATTAAACTACAGCTAATTAGACTACTTCACATCCCACTTTATGACTTTATGACTGCCAACTTCACATCCCACTTTATGACTTTATGACTGCCAACAATGTTCTAGTCAAAAGACATCGATTCCCTACCAATCACAATTAAGATCGACGATCTTTAAACTACTTCACATCCCACTTTATGAGTGCCAACAATGTTCTTAGTCGAAAGACATCGATTCCCTACCAACCACAATTAAGATCGACCATTTTTAAATTATGAGACCCCTGAATTTCTAATCTGATTTATGACTGCCAACAATGTTTTTAGTCGAAAGACATCGATCCCTACCAACCACAATTAAGATCGACCATTTTTAAATTATGAGACCACTGAATTCCTAATCTGATCCTAACCTGATAACATGACAAGACAGACCATTGAAATCCACTCTCATTATTATTCATTAATTTTAGTTAGCGATCATTAAATTTAAAAAATATATTAA
>APFE030014907.1:1407-18952 GCA_000404065.3 Pinus taeda | reverse complement strand
TTAATAAAATTAGAAAAAAAATAGAAAGTTAACTTTGTAGTAGCTCAAAATATAATTTTTTGATTTGTTGAGGAATTTTAAATTTATAAGAGAAACATTCATAATTTGATTTTTACATTAATAATTTATATGACAAGAAAATTAAAAATAAATTAACATCTTTTTTACAAATTACAAATTTGTTATTTATATAAACACATATACATATGCTTGCAATTTCACCAATTATGAATATTTGTAACATGTTGTATTAGTTTGTCTAGACAAAACATATCAAAGAAAAGCATGTTGATTATGTTTATGCATTCATACCATTAAAGGGGTTGACCTACAAGCCCGTTTAGACCCCGACATCTAACATGAAGGTGGGACTAGTGTTGACGAGAATAGAGGGATCAGAATACCATTAAGAAATTTATTGTCATTATTGGTTGGGAGAACAACCTAGGCATCGTTGTTGAAGCACCAGAGTTCTAAGGCAACTCCTGGTGGTTCAACAATCCTTATAAGCGCCTAAGTGATTCTTCCCAAATCAAATAGTTTCATCAACCACAAGCTTCCAATGGGTCCTTCAGCCTCATAGGCATGCCTTTCTCTCAAAAAATAATCACTAGCAAGCCTCCTAGGAGGCATTCCACTATCCAAAGAACTACAAATCACTTTCAAGAGAAGAGAAGCCATTATCAAGAAGGTTCAATACTATGGTCAAATTATCTATGGGTGAGAAATCACTTTTCTAGGTGGTTCCACAGTGAGTCAATCACCAGAGTTTCAAACCTAAGGAACTCTTGGTGGTTCAACAACCCTCACAAGCACCTATGTGATTCTCCCTAGTTTCACCAATTCATTAACCACAAGCTTCTAGTTCAACTCTCTCTTTGTGTCTTTCATATGAGTCACAGATGATTTCCCAAAGACCTTTCAACATGTTATACTCTTTTCCACATGAGCCTCTTGACCTCCCTTATTCCTGTTCTCTCATAGGAGCCTCTCAACCTCCTCTTTTATTTGTGCACATCAGGTCTTCTCTCCCCTTCCTGCAGCACATGAGACAATGTAAAATCCACATAATATTCTCTCCTTTCCCTTAATTTTTAGTTGTAACCTCATTGTTGCCTTCTTGGCCACAATGGTTCTATTGTTCAGAGTGGTATGTTGGGATCAATGATCTGAAATGGGGGCTTAACAACTTGTTATTCTTACAAGAACCTCCCACTCCAAAGCTTAACAAATGAATGATCTAGCTTATGTATGACATTTGCAGAATTAATTACTTGAAACATGTATATGTTGTTTGTTTTTAACTGCTTAATTGCTTATTTGTTTCTTCTGATATTAAACACATATAATAGTCATATAATACAGAAAATAAACAACCACACATAACAACAAATTTAATCTAGGAGTTCACTCAAATATTGTGGACTACGTCTGCTTGAGATTTTGTCATCTTGACTTGGCTTTTTGGGATTATGGAAAAGCTTCTTTTACAAGTTCCACACTTAACTCCAAAGGTTACTGAACTAAACCAATGGGATTAGAATACCATCTATATCACTGTCATGGTTGTCACCACTCTACAAATAGATCTAAGCTTCCTTAGACCTGATTCCTTCAATCAATTCTCTGAGCTACCCTAAGCTTCTTGATGGCACTAACTCCTTTAGAATTCTTCAACTCTCTCTAAAAATTCTTCTACTATTTCCAACAGATATCAGACACCAACAAAAGACCGATCATTTGATCATTTGCTGTCTAAAAACTTCTCTGTAGCATTTCATCCTTTATAAGTCTTCAGATGCTTATGCAAATCCATGCAATGGATTTAGAAGGCTCATTATAGTCAGAATTGAATATTTGTTCATTGAGAATGAGTACTGGTAGCTCCAACAACTGCCTCCAACCCGTGGTGGCTCTGAGCTCCAAAAATCAATCTTCCTGGATGAGATTCTCCATGAAGATGACCTCCTCAGCTTCTTTAGACTATTCCATTGGCTTCAGAAGGTTCTAATTAGCCTAGCGAGCCTCTTGTTTCACTCTCTTTGCTTCTCTTTGCTTCTTTGTCTCTCCTCTGCTCTCTGTTTAAAACTGCTCTTGGAGTGCTTTTATGCAATATCCTCTAAGGATAATCCACCAAATTGGTGAACTACACTTATCTTCAACTAAACTCAGCATATCCTCTCAAGTTTATCTTCTCCGCTAGGCTGACCATCGGAGGTAACTGTTACTGTAACTTGTCGGTGCGTACATGAGGGATAAGACCTTATCACACATATATCTCGTGGTCGTGGTTAATCCTTCAACCACGGTATTGATAAGCAAAGAGCGGTTTTTCACGCGAGTGAAAGGCTATAAGGTATATTTTACCAAAAACACACGATTAGTCTTAACAATTGACACGTAGCACACCAAAATAGCTTTCCTCGCGTGTTCTTGGAGTATTAACCATCATGCATGAATCTGCGCGAGATTGTACGATAGCCATTAGATTGAGTGGAACACATCAATGGTTGAGATTTTCCAGTTAGTTTGGAGCAGACGACACGATATCTGTTGGATCTGGAGAGGTCAGATCAATGACACAGATTGAAGTGCTTTATAAAAGAAACCTCAAACTGTTACAAAATAAATATGCAATGTAGCCTTCAACTGTTAAGAAACACCATTGAGGAGAGTTGGTAAAGCGTTGTCCTATCTTACCAGAGGTCAAGGGTTCGATTCCATCGGACCCCAACAAATTTTAAATAACCATTCCAAGGCCATGTGGAAACCTCCGAGCTTGCCACGTGTCGGCACCTGATTGGTCAATAAGAACCGAGATCAATATCTCATCACTCCTCTGCATTGGGAATCTTTTGGACCCCAAAATACTGATATACTAATCTGTACAGTAGATGAGGGTAACAACACCCTCTTCTGTCAGCCTCATTACACTTTCTTGCATGGCTAGTGCCTTTGAACAAATCTCTAAGGTAGTCAACACTTTCCTTCCTGGACGTGCTTGTCCTCCTGTTAAGAACTGTCTTCATTGAACTCATTCAGAATTTCTATTGAGATGTTTAAAGAAGGGAGATGAACATCACTTCCTTGATCATTGATCCAAGGTGGCTAAAACAAACGTGAGATTACATCATAAACAAATGCAAACTCAACTAAAATTTTGTACCAATGAAAGTATGTTTGACTAACATTTTGTCAAAACACATAAACTCTTGATCCCTCAAAAGAAACAAATTTCACGTCATGTGAATCATCATCATGTGTCATTTGAGTACTTTCATTTACAAATGATCGACTAAATAACAAGCCGACAAAAACATGCCTTTTTCAAATAGTTGACTTTCCTAGTCAAGCATGTACAAAAAGAACTTAATGATTCTTTTTCAAAGTAGAAAAAATTCCACCTCTTGTGAAACGCTTCATCGTTATCTCCCTTTTCAATCTTGGAGACAAAATAAACTTTTCGAAATTTACATGACATTGCATGCATGTTTAAACAAAGCAATCGACCATCAAGTCAATTACACATACATGTTCAAATACAAGGAAATCATCAACATCCCTGTGTTCATACATACCATTCTCATGTATGTATTCCATTATTCAACTTTCTGTCAAGAATAATCAATAGTACAAGATCCTCAATCATATGTACATGTACTTACAAAGCTGAAATGAATATAATTTTTCTGCAATAAAGTGAGTCTCACACTCAACTTTTCCATTCACCATTTTGGTAAAACCCTGCAACTTGCATTCCATTGGCAAAGAAATGCATCAAATTAAAAGACATGCAACCTTAATTGGATAAGAACTCTAACCATTGCTTACCAATCCATATCAAAGATGCTTCCTTTAACTGCACATCAACATCAACATGTGAACCATCCCAAAGCACATCAATTATGGAAACTTCCTTTCCATTCTTGCCATCCTCTCTTTCCACCTTCTTCAAATTTCATGGAAGCATCGTTGGATTCAGAGTCCAACACTTTTCAGAAATATGTCCTTGCTTATGGCATTAAGTGCAACACATGCACATCCTCTTTACAACATGATTTGCCTTGTCCAATGGACCTTTGGCTTCTTGCCTCCTTTTCTTCAAAAGTTTCTTGTATGTGGCCATTTTCTTCCAACATCTAGAAACACCATGGTTATCCAAACAACAAAAGGAACATGCAATTTTTTTCCATTGGTTATATGGAAATTTACCATTCTTTACATAATCAAAAGAAATGTGATTGAAATCATATTTATACCTTTCTCTTTCACCTTTGTTGCCTTCATGAGGAGGTGAATCGAATGAAGAAGTGGCTCCCTTTGGAACACCATCAATCTCTTTAATGATTTTATAGCTTTCACAACTCTATTGTTCGAGTGCATGGTTATGAACACCTTCTTCTTGCAAAGTATGTTTCGAACTATTGCATTCCCCATGAATACAATCTTTACAAACTTGAGGTAGAGATCCTTAAATGAAACTCCTTTTAGGAACCGTTTCAATTGCCTTCATGGCTACTTTGCAACTTTCTCCATAGGATTGTCCATAGGCAAGACCCAAATACTTAGGCCTTTCCTCAACCATTATTGGCTCAACAATGCCCTGTGCATGTTTTCCTAATCCCTTTCCTTCATAGCCCATTTTTGACATCAACTTGGACACTATACTTCTTGTATGTTTTTCAAAAGAACCAACATGAACATTCTTAGAGGAAATTGAAGACAAACTAGAATTGTTTACCTCTTCTTCAAGTTGATACTTAATTAAGGCTTCTTTGGAAACAAGGAGTTGTGTCTCCAACTCATGCATCCTTTCTAGGTTCATATTTGCAATATGAAGTTGGCTCTCCATTTCCTGCAATTTGTTAGAAAGCAACTGCTTCTCTTCCTTCATGGAATTCAACTGCTCTCGAAGCTTAGTGCCCTTCCTTTCATCCTTATACATTTCTTTCAACATATCCATCATGATGAACAAGTCTCTCTTCATGTCTTCATCAAAGAATCTTGTGAAGGAGGAGGACTTTGACAACTTACTTGTAGAAGTTGTCATTATAAAAATGAACAAAAAGATCTTATTCAAGCAGCCTTTTGCAAACAAACCTCTTGTTCTTCAAGGATTGCCTTGAGGTCCTTTGGGTAAGGAGAACACCTTTAGCTCTTCTTCCTTCTTGTCCTTCCTGGACTTATATATCAGTAGCTTTCCCTTCACCTTTGCAAACTCAAACAATAGTCAGTTTACAAACAATCAAACAGTCAAATTCTTTGACTAGGCCTGACCATCCCAAACTGGGACTGACATTCTGTCAAACACTTGGCATCAACACAATCTACAGGTCTAGGATACAAGAAAGAGCATGAATGGATGAAAAATCTTATGAGACATGACAATAAGGATCACCACCTTATCCCTTGAACTATTATGACATCCATTAGGTCTTGCATCTATCATTTTAACAATTACAAGTGAATACATGAAATAACCATGACATGAGCCAGTCAATTAGCCATGCTTATAACCAGCATAAAACCATGGAAATAACAATGATATAACAACCATTAAGTCCAAATATAAATAAGTACAAAAGCAAGAGAACTTAGCTTTTATTAAACCTAGGCAAATACGACCTGGTTTGAAATTTCCATGTACCACCCAGCCGTAGACATGGTTGAACCAAATATTTCTTTCATCCAGTCACCCCCATGCCATATTCCAAGCATGAACGTGGGATCTCATGGATAAACCAATCCAAAAGAACCAAGGGAATCCAAAGGTTAAACCACCTCCACCCTCATCAAACCGTGATCACACCAAAATTGGTTCTTAATCACAAAACCAAACCAAAATAGGAATGCCATCGGAAATCCATCACTATCCTTGAGGATTTTTTTGTCTCCTTGTCTCTCACGATTTACCGCAATCCAATCATGGATAACTAGGCCCTAAACTGAGACAACTACCTCAGGCTTTACCGTGTATTCCACCAAAACTGGTCAAGGGATTCTTAGGCCTTTGGGAATGAACCTTGAAACCACCTCCACCCCAGATTTCGAAATCCATCTAGCAATTCGAAAGGTCAAAACCGAGATCAACATCCCAACGCACCATGGCATTTGAAGAAAGACAAGACTAAGATGAAAAGAACTATTACAACTCAGCAAAACCATGCAACCGACAACAAGAGAACCGTTTACGAACATGCAAAGTCATGCATGTCAAAGCCAACTATGAAATCACACATGAAATATGTTACCTGCAAGTATTCCTATTGAATTTGCTTGATCTTTCTCTTCCTTGCTTGATTTTTGTTTTCCTTCCTTCCCTTTTGCTTGCTTTTCCTTCCTTGCTCCAAAGCTAGAGTACTTCCAAGAAAAGTCCAAGTTTCTAAGAGTGAGAAAGAGAGAGAGAGAATAATGAGAGAGCTCCAAAACTGAACTAATTAAAGCTTACACTGACCAAGCCTAAGCCAAGAGCTTTCCAACTTATTCTCAGAAGGCTTTCTGTCAATGAGGCTTCTATTTTCTTCAATTTCCATTATTTTCCTTCAATTTCCTCCTCACATCAAACCTATTACCTTTCACCTCCCTTTTCTCCTATTTTCCTTTATTTTCATAAATAAATGTGCCAAAAATGTCTTTTTTCCTTTTTATTTCCTTTGCCTTTGCAAATTTCCTTAGCCATAATAAGCCGAATGAACACCTACACCAGGATGTCCTGCCCAACATTTAGCTTGAAATATGTATCCCTTACCCGTGGTCTTATTTTTCATTTATTAACTATTATTACATGGAATTTCAGCCAGGGTTGTTACATATATTGAATTTTTGTATTGGAGGGAATCTAGTACTATTCATGCTATCTTTTGCTATGATTTAGCAAAAGACTGATGGGATGTAAGTCTTCTCGAGCCCTCTCCATGCTGGCAGAGACTTCCATTTGTCATCGCAAAATAGAACATTGTGTTTGTACAGGATTTTCCAAAAGATTTGCTTTTGAATAATGTGTTTGTTAATCTAGGAAACATTTCAAATAGGGAGACTACAATGATTCCATCCATGCATAGTTGGTACAATAGTAACTATTTATTAAGTATGTTATGATGGTGATCTTATGAAATCGAGGTTTTTCAATAATGTTTTCTAACTGGGTCTCTATATAAAACATTTTGTATATGCCACTAGCCCATGAAATACATTTGGTTTTCACTCTCAATTGAAATTAAGAAAAAAATGCATTTTTTTCAATTCCAAGAAGAAATTATGTTTTAAATATTTAAAAGTAAATTAAAGTACTCATTTTCTATATGTTCATAAGTGTTAAAATATTCATCTCCTCCCTCTCCTTTTTTCTTTTTCTTTTTTTTTTTTTTTTTTTTTTCTGTTCTAATTTGAAATCCAAATTTGATGGTTTGGAATAAAACTATAATTTATTGTTCAACAAAAAAAATTATTACTAACTTTCTTGAATTTGTAAATACATATGTTCATCATCAATGGATCAAGTTATTATTTCACATTTATTTAATATAATTAGGAAATTACATAGAATCAAATGAAACTTGATGTTATTAAAATACAAAGCATATCTTTCTTGAATGGAAGGAAAGATGAAGGCTATAAGGGTTATACTTTAATTTGAACAATTAACTTCATTTTAATTTTTTAATATTGACAATTAAATTTTTTTTTTTTTTTTTTTTTTTTTTTTTGGGCAAAGACTAAGCTAATTTATATTAAAAAAGATGAAAAAATATATACAAGAGGTTTGAACCTCTGAGAGTGCCATTGATGGCTGGGCAACTCTCTTTCAAGATTGTAACAAAATTAACTGTTCCACTGATGATGAGGAACCTTATACAAGTTGTAGCACCGAGTGGAGTTATCATGAGCAAAATGTTACATATCATAAGATCTACCTGGAAATTGAACATAAGCAAAAAGATAGAGGAAAATTTGTAGACGTGCCGCTGTTTGCTGGAGTGTACTCCAGCCGCCCAATGCCGAGCCAAGAGTCGAAACAGCGAAATCATGCAAGATGACAAACAATCAAAACAGAGCAGGAGCACTAACCAAACGAAACAGAGCATATTACTTGATATTTTTGAAACCTTGCCCGATGTCCTCGTCCAGGGGCTCCCAGGTTATCTCCACGCCGTCCTGGACGTCTTCCAGCTTCATTCCCGGCGGCAATTTGGGATACAGCAGGGTGGCATAGGAGTTATCTGGCTTCTTGTGCATGCTTTGATTCTGGGGAGAGGTTTGCCTTGTGTCTACCTTCTCCTGAGAAGTATTTACTTGTTCTTGAGCCAAATCCAAACTTTTCTTTTCCTGCATGCTCCCAATTTCCTGAAGCACCTCTGCCTGCTCCTCTATGTGGGCGAAAGTGCTCTCTTCCTCAATTTTGCTCTGCAAGGAAGGGGCATAGGAGCTGTCCTCCATCCACCTGCTCGGCGAGGAGTTGTTCATAGGAGAAGGCGACTGTTTCTCAGAGGGATCCTTCATACTGACCTCTTCCTCATCTTCTTCAGAGAATATAACCGTTACAAGAGAAGAAATGAAATGTTTGTTTGTTCGACAGCGATATTGAAACCTGGCATATTGGACTATGTTGCTGATGGATTGCCCTGAATCGTCGGATCTGTTCGAAGGCGGGGACGCATAGGCGAGAGGTGAAACCCGGCGAGGGCTGTGACTACCTCTCCCTCCAACACCTCCTCGTTGCCCATGGTGACGCCCACGCCGAGGAGTGGCCCTTAAACGAGCAGCCATATGAATTCTCTTGACAGCGATGTGAAAGCTTGAGGACAGAGGTTGCCCAGAATCAACCTGGCGACTGTTTGTCGCCTGGAGGGAGTCCCAAACAGCCACAATTTTGAAATTGCTAGTTTCGTCAACCAGGAGCTCGTTAATACCATAGAGCCACTTCTCCCTTGAGCGAGTCTCTCTTTCAATTTCCGCTGCTACATTCGGAGGGGCCGAAACAGGAACATACACAGGAACATTCACAGGTTTAAGCGAAGCTACAGCGAAAGGCGTGTGCTTACCATATCCACCTTCCTCCTTCCGCCTGAAACCAGACCTTACCCTCTCAGCCTACAACCTGATCTGAAGCAGGGAGAATGTTCCAGTGGCGCACTGCTCCATCCTATTATCACCACAACTCGTACCTTCGGGCGGACGATGAAATAAATGGCAATGAATGCCTTTCATGTTTGACGGCATATAAATTGTTACCTCCAACCTATTCAGCTGCCCGCTGTCCTCTCCGCGTGGCTAGCTATTAACACCTCTTCAATGTTGTTCAGACACCCGCATCCGGGTGAGCTTCTTCCCTTGTCTGCATATCACTGGTCAGGATATCCTGGAATGTGGATATTTCTGTCTCCGAAGCTGTTCCCTGCAACGTTCCTTCGAAGAATTCCTTTCCCCTGTCCACTCCTATATTGGCTAAGAAATCAGCCAATTTGTTCCCTTCTCTCCTGATGTGTTTGAAGGATAAGGCTTTATTGCTTCTGAGCCATTTTTGGAGTAGCTCGAGCCTAGTGACCAATCTCCAGCTGCTACTCACCTTCTGTACATCCTTGCCCTGTTGGAGCTTTGAGACCATATTTATGATAATTTGTGAATCCCCTTCCACTATAAGAGGAGTGTACCTTTGAGCTTGCGCAATTATAAGTCCTCTCCATAGACCTTCCAGTTCTGCTGCATTATTAGTGTTCCAGCCAATTGAACCAAAGAAAATTGTGAGAGGGTGGCCCTGATTATTTCTTATTACGCCGCCATAACCCGTGTTCCCCGGATTCCCTTTCGACGCTCCATCAAAGTTGAGCAGAAATGTGTTTAAGGGCGGAGGAGACCAACTGGATGGGGAGACTTGATGTATGGAGGAGTTACCTTGAGTAGAATTAGAACTTTGAATTTTGATTTGCCAGTTATTCCATATGGCTTGTTCCTGTGGCGAGGAAGGGAAATCCTCTTGGGTCCAGCATTTAGTAGACAAAGTTTCTTGGATGTTGCTATGAATGAGTTTCCAAACTTGCTCCATCTGCATTGCTTGATCCTTAAATATCCGCCTATTCCTCTCTTTCCATATATTCCACATCAGAATGCCAGGAGCAATTTGCCATAAAATGTTGAGAATCTCACTTTCATAGGGCTTTTGGGGCCAATTGCGAAGCGTATTATTTATGTCCCCCAACACTCTCCCTTCTTTGCGACATAGAAAAGTTACTTTCTCCTAGAGTCGCCTTCCAAAAGGACAGAGTTGCATGAGGTGTGCAGCTGATTCCTCATCCATTTTACAATTAAGTCAGATTGAAGGGCCTACAAATATTCTTTTTCTAATATTATCCCAAGTGAGGATCCGGTTGTGTGACAGGAGCCAGAGGAATGTCGAAATTTTTGGCCATATTGGCAGATTCCATATTTTTTCCCACAGTTTGTCCTTGGTGAGTCGGTCTTTTAGAATGATTTTGTAAGCCTCCTTAGATGTAAAGGTGCCCTTCTCTTCATATCCCCATCGCAGCTTGTCTTTACCTGCTTCCTTGAGAATTTTCCTTTTTTTCAGTTCTTCGGAAAGGGAGATCTGGATTGCCTCTGGGCTGTCTGGTAAGATGTGGCGTATTTCTTTCTAGTCTCTGTGATCTGATTCATTGTTGGGTCTCCAGAATTTACTAACCTTATCCAGCTGATTTATTTCTTGATCCGGTATTCCTTGGATGAGGTTTTTTATGCTTGGGAGTTGCTGCCATGAGTTCGTCCAGAATCTTGCCGTGCTGCCTTCCTTCACCTCCCAAAAACTATGGTTCTGAATTAAATCTCTGTGCTTGATGGCTGAATTCCACATTGCAAATCCCTTGCTTGTTTTCGTCATTCTTATGCTTTCCTCCCAAGGCAAGTTGCTGGCATATTTTGTTGTCCATAATCGTGCCCAGGGAGTGTTCGGGTGTGATAGCCATTTCCACCAGATTTTTGCTCCCATGATTGTGTTGCTCTGTTCCGGATCTCTGAGCCCAATGCCTCCTGCAATTTTTGGGAGACAAGCCTTCTCCCATTTCACCAGAGCCCATTTTCTGTTTGGTCCTGAGCTTCCCCAAAGGAAGTTGCGCTGTAACTGTTTGATCACTTTCAACACCCATTTCGGTGCTGCCATTATGGAGAATAAGTATAGCGGCATGGATTGAAGAACCGCTTTGATAAGCACAATCCTGCTAGCCATATTTAAGGTACGGTGCGTCCATAGGAATAGTTTGGCCTCCAGCTTTTCTAACAGGTTGGTCCATGAAGAATGCTTGAGGGCAGAGGCAATTAAAGGTGCTCCTAAGTATTTGGAAGGCAGGGATGCTACGGAGAAGCCTAGAATGCGGGCTATTGCTCTTTGAGTATTCGGAGGGGTATTGAAAAAGAAGATTTGGGATTTTGCTTTGTTGATAAGGGCACCAGAGGCTTTGGAAAAATTGTCACGTATAGAATTTAAAGTACGAGCTTCTTGAACAGAGGAATGCCCAAATAACATGTTGTCGTCAACAAATTGCTGGTGAGAAATGGTGGGGGCTTGTTGGATGGTGATGCCTTTGAGGTTTCCGGCAAGGATGGCTGAGTTTATGCTGCGACCTAATCCCTCCGCCATTATTACAAACAGAAAGGGTGACAGAGGATCCCCTTGTCTGATTCCTCTAGATGGGTGAAAGGTGGAAGAAGGAATCCCATTTATAAGGATAGAAAAAAACGTAGAAGAAATGAGACTACTTATCCATCGAATCCAAGAAGCGGAAAAACCAAAAGCTTTCAGAATTTTTTGCATGTATTCCCAGCAAATGCTGTCAAATGCCTTAGATAAGTCAATTTTAAGTAACATACCTGGTTTTTTCGTCTGCTTGAGGGAATGAATAATTTCGTGGGTGAGAATGATCCCGTCCGTTATTTGCCATCCCTCTACATAACCGGATTGTTCTGGAGAGATGAGGAATGGGAGCATGGGTTTCAGCCGAAGAGCCACTAGCTTGGAGACGATCTTGTAAATGATGTTGCATAAGGCAATAGGTCGGTACTTGTCCGGAGAGTTAGAGTCCTCAGATTTCGGGATTAAAGAGATGAATGTTGCATTTAGTCCCGGATACATCCATCTCGTAGAACGCAATTCTTCTGCTACTTGCCATACTTCCCATTTGATCAGCTCCCAAAAATGCTGAAAGAAATTTGAAGTAAAACCATCTCGACCAGGAGCTTTTCCCGCCTTTAATAAATTCACTGCTATCTCTACCTCGTGAAGACTGATGGGTTTGAGGAGAAGAGTTTTATGGTCTTCTGTTATTAAGCGAGGAATATGGCATAAGATTCTATCAATCGCCTCTGCTCTGTTGATGTTGGGCTCTTGGTTCATTGTCCTGAAGTACTGTAGAAATTCATGTTCTATTCCTTCATGAGTTTCAATTTTGACTCCCTGTGCATTATTGATTTGAGAAATTTGATTACTCATTCGCCTTTGTACTGTGGTTTTATGAAAGAACTTTGTGTTCTTCTCCCCTTCCTTCAGCCAACAAATTCTGGATTTCTGCCAGCAAAGAACTTCCTCCTGCAGATCTTGTTCTAGGAGTTTGTGTTCCGCTTCCTGTTCTTTTTGTGCTAGTTCTTCTGACTGTCCCTCCAAAATTATTTTTTTCTGAACCTTTTTTATTTCTTGAATAAGGCGTTCCTTCTCCCTGAAGATGTTGCCAAAAGTGTTTTTGTTCCATCGTTTTATCTCTTCCTTGAGCATTTTCAATTTTTTTTGGAATCTTGCCAGTTTTGTGGTCTCAGTCGGATCACAATTTTGCCATGTTGTCTGTATGAAATCCTTGAACTCTGGATGAGAGAGCCAGAAAGCTTCAAATCGAAAGGGTCTTTTTATATTGGTCCCAGGCCTGTTCCAGTGCAGTGCAATGGGCCAGTGATCTGATCCAGAGAAAGGAATAATGTTGGCTATGAACTCTCCCCCTATATGCACTGCATTATCTGATATTAGAAACCGATCCAAGCGAGATGCTATTTGGATTGGAGTGACTCTCTTGTTGGTCCAGGTGTATAGGCCATTGGAGGTGGGTATATCAATCAGCCTGTTATTATTGATGAAATCTTTGAGAAGTGAGCCATCTCTGTTAATTCTACAACGCCCTCCTTGCTTCTCCTCTAGTGATGCTATCATATTAAAATCTCCTCCAGACACTCAGAGCGGATATGACCTGTCTACATTGAGGTGTGATAGTGCATCTAGAATTTCCGCTTTCTGTTGGGATTCTTGCGGAAAATAAACGTTTGTAATGTGGCCATATATATTCGTGCCCAGAAGATGAAATATAGCTTGAATGAAATTTTTGTTTGCATGAATGTTCAGTAATTGGATTTTACCTGCATCCCATAGGATCGCCAATCCGCCTGAAGCTCCTTGTGCATCTACCGCCGTGACTTGCCCTCCTGGCCATGCCTTGGCTGCAGTTTTTTCCAAAAGTGTCGAGTTACATTTGGTCTCCTGTAAGAATAGGATTGTTGGTTTTTCCTCCATGATCAAATTTTTTAGAAGTTTTCCTTTCCTTGGGCCATTGAGCCATCTGATGTTCCAGGATAACAGCTTCATTGGGAAGGTTTGGGGTTGGTATTGTAATACTTGGTTAGTTTGGCATATCTACCAGACTCAACCAAGACCTCTCCAATCTTGATAGTTCTTTCTAAAGTCGTTTTCCGACCTCTCTTTTTACCGTCTTTTGAGAAGAATTTTCCATCCCATTTACTTCTTGTTTGGACCCCTAGAGAGTATTTTTTATGAGCTTTATTTAAGACTTCTACTAGGTTGTCTACTTGTGTATCAGTGATTTTGTCAAATTTACCTGATTTGCAAGCTTGTTCGAGACCCAAGATGTCAAGCTCCCCAATATCTATTAGTTCGCTATCGTCATCCATGAAATGCGGTTCTTGAATTCTTTCTTCTGCCTCCTTCCCCTTTTCCAGGCTGGGTATTGTGTTGTCTATTTCCATTGCCGGGTTATTCCAAGTTTCCGAAGCCGTCGTGTTCTTTTCGCTCTCTGGAGTCATTTTCTGTGCTACTGTCTTTGAAGAGGGGTTTAATTCTTTTTCCGAAGTAGACCCATCCTGTAACTCTGTATTTGCTAAGGCCTCGAAGCTATTGCTTGTGAGGGCTCGGACCGATCCTCTAGCGCAGTCTTAGGGGGGACTATGGATTTTTTGTTTCCTCTTCTTATGTTTGTTACTTTGGTAAATTCGTCCTGAGATTGTTGTGCTTGGCTATTTTGGGCTGTGGGCTTGTTATTCAAGGGACAATCTCTAAAGAGATTGCCTAAGGCATGACATTTCCTGCAACGGAAAGGGACATGCTCATAATCAATGACCTGAATCCAGTCTTGATCTTCATGAAAGAGCCGCACCGTGTCTGGCAAAGGTTGCTTCAGATCCATGTATACGCAAATCCTAGCATAGGAGGCATAAGTGGTATATCTTACAGCCTTTGTTTCTTCTGCAACTTTGACAAAGTCTCCTAATACCGAACCGATAGTTTTCAGTGATTCCTCCTCCCTGTATTCCCAGGGTAACGAGTACAAGCGAATCCAGACTGGTGCATAGCTAAGATCTTCCTTGTCTGGATTGAAACGGGCAACCCATTCTCTGAGAAATAGCCCAGCGGAGTTGAAAAAATAGGGACCTCCATCGAACACTCTGTTTCTGTCTTCCAGGCAGTTAAAGATAGCTGTAAAAAACCCTTTCGGCCCTAGCAACAGGGTTATTTCTCCTTTTGGATGCCATTTGATGTTGATCCAGTTTCTCAGGGCCTTTTCTGTTGGCCAAAATCCGATAAATTTACCTATAAGGGCATGGTCCCTCATATACTGTATTCTTGCATTAATACGGTGGCTAGGTAGCTCAACTTCTGGCCTGTGAGCAGCAACAGGCTTGCAAGTAGATGAACTAACCTTTGGGTTTTCGTGCTGAACTTGATCACCCCTTGCCTTCTACGTTTCTTCTGCAGATTTATCGTTGTTTCCCTGTTCTTCATTGAGTTTCACCTCGGGTCCTTGTTGGCTTTCTTCAGATGTTGGCACGTCCCCTTCCGCCCCCGGGGGGTAGCCATTGCGGCTGTTTTCCCAAGCCCCGTGCCTGGCTCGTCTGCATACCCCTGTCAGATCTGGAGAGAGCAGGGCAGGGAACCTGCCGCTGCAGGTTTCTGCAGTAACCCTAACTGTTACGCCCTACCCGTGACCTTCCGCTCGCGCTCCGTTCCTTCCGTCATATGCCACCGTCATTATATCTATTACTCAAACTACTAAAATGTATTTTTTTTCATATGCAAATGAAAAACAATTTAAAATTTCATATGGAGGGAATTCAATAGGTGCATTTACTTAGTCTATATATAAATCATAGGGACGAAATTCAATAGGACTATTTACTTTTTTATCCTTTGGACACCATTTCTCAAATACAATGAATTTGTTCTTTTTTCCTTTAGGTAAATGGTCCAATATAATATTCATTTAAGGATTTCGTTGTAATGTTCAATTAAAAAAAAATCTATTTAAAAGCTCCAACAACACATCGTTCCCAAAAAATAAATAGAATATTAGGATCTTTTGCCATAAAATTTATAGGCGTCAATAATTATTGGTGCACATGTGTATTATGATGCTGAACACAACCTCCAAAAGAATATAGAGATAACATTATTTTGGTAAAAAAAAAATGAATGGTTAAGTTGAATATTAGTTCAACATTGAATTTCTAAGAATAAGGAATCAAACTTGCATTGAATTCAATTTTGATCCAGTTTTTATCCTTGGTGTCTATTGGGGTTTTCATATTGAGTAGGCATAAAGAAAACATGTAGGTGCTTTCATAAATCCAAGCAAGTAGAATAGGTAGTAAATGCAAGAAAGCAAAGCATACAATCTGCTTAGTTGGAACCATAAAAAATTGGTAAGTACCACATGTAAATCTAAATAATAAGAAAATGAAGAATTGATTTTAGTTGGAATTGTTTCTCTTTTGTGAAAAAAGGAAATGCAACAACCAAATATTTTAAATCTTCAATATTTATCAATAAAATATAGCTTTCCGTAAATAAAGAATGCATATATATCTCTATAACAATAATATTCTATTATATAAAATAAAGAATTTATTTTTAAACTATTATAAAAGAAAAGAAATTGTCATAATAATATAAAAAAAATAACAAATACTATGTATTATAAAAAAGTTCTCTTATCATTAAATATTTATGAAATAATATTTCTTTTGAGTTTAAAAAAATAATTTAATTTTTAGTGGTATAAAAAAATAATTTCATACCTTTATATAACACGTTAGAGCACTCTTGAGAGACATTAATGACTTTCATTTTGAAAACCGATTATGTATATGTATTTTAATTTGACTTTTGATCATAATTCCTTGCGCATTTTAATTAATTTATGTTAGGTAAACCGTATAATAATTATAATTATAATTTTGTTGTTTTATGGCGTTGAATGGTTTTTATGAAATTTTAAATTAATTTAAATACGTTTTTTTATTAGTGTCTAATTTGTACAATATTGTATTTATATATGATAATTTCATTTTTTTCCGAAGGTGGCAAAATTTATCAAACTCAGGGGTCAAATCAACAGTGAGGATAGTCATCTCTGACTGCTATCTGCGAATGTTGGATTTGACTCATCACCGTTATCAAGGAAAACCACACCACCTGTAATAACTCGCTGGTGGTCCGTAAGGGATTTGATAATTTCATTTTATTTAATCAACTTTAATTTATATTGAATTTTGTTATATATAATAAAAAATAATAATGAGTAATATATTTAGAACCATTTCAATTTATTGGATTAATTTTATATTGTCGAAGTGCGATAAATCGCTTTTATATACATGAAAATAATTTTTAAAAAATTATTACACAATATATATTGTATTTAATTTCTACTATGTTGTATGCTAATTTCATTTCATTTAATTAGATTTATTTTATGCCATGCTCAATATTTTATATTTATTGTTTAATTAAACGCAGAAGTCTTATTTGTTATTATTTTAACATACTATTGGAAAGAAATGTGTAATTTTTTAGTATTTAATAGGTAAATATTTGGAAAAAAATAGATAAAAGAAATTATTTTAACATTATTATAAATAAAATATTTTAATATTTATCTTAAATGAAATTTATAGAAAATGTATAGACAGAGTGATTGAAATGAAGGAATGATATTTTAATTTTTACTAGACTAAAAATAGTTTGTGAGGTGACCAACTTTCTTGTTTTTTGTTTTTGTAATTCAATAAAAATAGTTTGTGAGGTCACCAATTTTCTAGTTTTTTGTCTTTTGTAATTCAATATTTTTCTTATTGAAATTGATGATGCGTCAACCCAATCTTTTAGCATTCCCCTTGTTGAAAAAACAATGTCAAGAGATTATGCTAAATATATAGTCATAATCATCTGTGATGTCTGTCTAAAATCTTGTCATATCTTGTCCTGTAAACATTTTGACCAAGTAATAAA
>APFE030014904.1:32080-42726 GCA_000404065.3 Pinus taeda | reverse complement strand
GCACACTTATGACCTTTAGTGTATTTGCTATCACAACTATAACAAAGCCCTTTCACTCTTTTTTCTTCCAATTGTTGTGGTGTCAACCTTGTAGGTTGTGGAAGTCTAGGGGAAACAACAATTCTATTTTTATAGTTGTGAGTGGTAGGCTTCCTTGTTTCCATAATTTTGCTTTCAATTTTTCTTGCCAACCTGAATGCCTTCTCCAATAAATAAGGTTCCCAAAGGTGAACCTCGTGTTGGATGTTATACTTTAAAGTCCCTATGAACAAATCAATCGTATGCTCCTATGGAATATCTTTTACCCTTATATTCAATTTTTGGAAGCCCTCAATGTGCTCCACCATTGAACCCTTTTGTTCGAGATTTATCAATTGGCTAAAAAAAGTGTTGCTTTTTGTATCCTCATAATGTGCTATCATTTCTTCCGTAAAAATTGCCCAAGTGACAATTTGTTTACGAGATCAAAGCTATTGATACCATACAAACTTATTGGGTTCCAAATATAAAGTTGCAATGTGTACCTTTTGTGTGTTTTTCACATTATGGAGATCGAAATATTGCTTCATATGTAATATCCATGTTACAGGATCCTTGCCATCAAAATTCCTCATATCGATCTTGGGAACATGGTGGGTCTTCAATCCAACATTAAAGTCTATGAAATCATGATTAACATTTATTTTTTTCTCACCATGAGTTTTCTTTACTACCCTTTCGCCATTAGTAAACATTTCTTGTGGAAACTTTGTCAAATCTACCTTCAAATCTTCCATGTTTCCTTTAAGTTTTGCTTCTATACCATCCATCTTAGCTTCCATGCCATCCATCTTAGCTTCCACGCCATTCATCTTAGCTTTCATGCCTTTCTTTAAACCATCCATCTTAGCTTCTGTTACTTTTTGTGAGAGTGAAAAATTTTTCACTTGGTCTCGTAATTTCAATATATCATGTTATATTTCTTCCTCTTCTTCATGAGTCATGGTAGATATTTCAGGTTTCTGATGTGGGAGGTTGATGAATTTTGAGGTGATAATCTAGGATTAGACTAATGGTTCACTTAAAATCTAATCAGCTGCGCGTTAAAGGTATTGTGTACGTGTATTTCCTCCTGAGGTTCCCACTTGCCTGACTAATCACCATCAGTCTTACCTTGACTTCTTACTTTCCGAGCACTTTAATCTCCATCGCTGATCTGAGTTCTTTAGATCCAATGGATATCGTGTCGTATCTGCTTGCCAACTAGTTTGGTTGATCTCCATCGTTGATGCGACCCGTCTGATCCAATGGTTATCACGCAATCTCACATGAATTCTTACATGACTGATATCAGGTTGAGAGCGTGCGAGAAAGTTGGTTTTCTCATGCTACGTGTCGCCCGCTAAGGTTAATTGTGTGACTTGGAAAAATACCATTTACCATTTCTTAAGTGCGCGAGATACCGCTTACCACTTTTCCCAATGCTACCCACGTGCTTAATACACGCTTTTAATAAATAGTTTTAACAAAGGTTTAGTGCTTAAGCTGAGAATAACCCTTAATGAAAAACAATTGTAATGTATCAATAAAATGCATAAACAGAAAACAATACCCGATTAGGGTCTAGAATGCCAATACAAAGATTTTGAGAGAATTTCACACCAGGAATAATATGCAACACCACACTTAATCAATTATTCCAATAAAATAGAACTTACAGAGTCTTGGCCCTGTCGACTCGATTACAAAATTTTGTCTGACCTTTGTTTCACTCGAAAACCCTATCTCTCTCTCAAACTTTCACTTACTCACTCTCCTATTCCATCCGCTCTCCATCATTACATTTTTTCCTTTCTTTTATGGATCAAATCCTATCCTAACAACATTGACAACTCAATATCTATTTTTATCATCTCAACTATTAAATCCCTATTCTCAAGCTCTGATACACACCTATCCTAACAATTTATCTCCTGTTCTAAAAATAATACAATGGTTTAGTTATTATAATAATTGAAGTAAAGATCAATTCGAGAGATCCAACCCTCTCTGCTAAAACTAATTTTGACCACTCAGGTCAATGAAATTCATCTCTTGTTAGCCACAACATGTGAACATACAATCACATTGTTGGCTAAGTCCGGATGCTCCTGCATCAGACTCCCAGGGAAGAAAAGAATCATTCATCAAATTATCAGGATTGAATCCATACTTATGTACTTTTGTTGTTGTTAACCAACTAGCATCCTCCATTGGTTGTCCCTTCCATTTGACTAGCTACTGAAAATAATCTGGTCCTATGGTTCTTTTCGATACTCTTTTCTTCAAACAGTTTCTACCTCTTTCTTGATTGTCTTTGGCATTTGTTCTTCACAATTTAAAGTTTGAACTTCATCTTTTATAGGTTCCTTATGTAACTCTAACTCTGTCTCCTTGTATGGATACAAATCTGCAACATTGAAGATATGTGATATTGCAATCCCTTCTGGGAGCTCAATTCCATAAGCATTGGTTGAAAAATTCCTCACAATTCTGCATGGCCCTATATTTTTCATCTATAGTTTATTATAAGTCCCAACAGTAAACCTTTATTTCCTCAAGTACACCATCACTAGATCTCCCACTTGGAATTCTTTTTCTTTCCTCCTCATATCATCTCTTTGTTGTATTTTCCATTGTTTTCCTACAATATTCCTTTGACATCTTCTTGTAGTCTCTGCATCTGCTCTACAAACTCTTCGGCCTTTGCAATTCTTGTCTCCTGTTTGCCCAAATTTCTGAGCTCATACACACCTCTTGGATTTATTCCAAAAACAATCTAAAATGGACTCATCCAAGTACTTCGGTTTGGAGTGTCATTATAAGCAAGCTCAACTTGAGCAAGTGTTAAATCCCACTTCTTAGGGTTTTGATATACTAAAATTCTCAATATGTTTCCCAAGCTTCTGTTTACCACTTCGATCTGTCCATCTGTTTGAGGGTGAAATTTTGAACTGAAACTAAGGTTGGTACCTAGTTTCTTCCAAAGAGTTCTCTAGAAATGCCCAACAAAATTTGTATCCCTATTAGACACAATACGTATAGGCAATCCATGTAACCTTACAACTTTTGAAAAAAATAAATTAGCAATATGTGTTGCATCACTAGTCTTTTTACATGCAATCCAATGTGTCATTTTAGAAAACCTATCTACTACAACATAAATGGAATCATTCCCTCTTTGAGTTCTAGGGAACCCTAAAACAAAATTCATACTAACTGCATCCCATGGTCGATTTGGTATTGGTAATGGCTGGTACAATCTTGTATTTTGACTTCTCCCCTTAGCATGCTGACAGGTCCTGCACTTCTCAGTAAATTTCTTAACATCAGTTTGCATCTTTGGCCAATAGTAAAAATAATTTACCTGAGAAAAGGTTTTGTCTTGTCCAAAGTGCCCAGATAACCCTCCATTGTGTTTTTCCTTGATTATGTTTTCCCTCATAGAACATTTGGGAATGCACATTTTTTTACCTTTAAACAGTAAACCTCCTTGGATAAGATAATCTAACCACTAGCTTCTATTATGAACTGTTGGATTTTGTACGACTGCATAAATATCTTTAAATTTTGCGTCATCTTTATACATATCAACCATTTCTTCAAATCCTACAACACAAACTCTTAATTCTTGCACAATGAAATTTACCATGCTTAGAGCATCAACAACTTTGTTCAACTTCCCACTTGTATGTTTAATCACAAAAGTAAAGCTTTGTAAAAACTCTACCCACTTGGCATGCTTCTGATTCAATTTTGGTTGATTTTTTATGAACTATAATGCATGATTGTCAGAATACAATACAAACTCTTTTGGTAGTAAATAATGTCTCCATTTTTTTAAAGCTTGCACAATATCATAAAATTCTTTATCATAAGAAGAATATTTATTCTTAGTTTCATTTAGTTTCTCAGTAAAGTATGCTATTTTTCTCTATTCCTGACTTAAAAATGCTCCAATTACAACTCCACTAGCATCAGTTTCAACTTGAAAAACTTTTCCAAAATTAGGCAAAGCTAAAAATGGTTTTTTTGTAATTTTCTTCTTCAGTAATTTAAAATTTCGGTCTGATGCTTCTGTCCACTTGAATGGATGATTAGTCTCTTTGATTGTTTCAATAATTGGTGCACAAATCTGACTAAAACTTCTGATAAATTTTCTACTGAAGACCTTGACACATCCTTATAAGTACCAATCTAGATTTCTACATTGCATTGTTCTGCCACAATAAGTTGATGTCCTTTTTGCAGCCATGATACTTTGTAAGGAGTAGGGTGTACTGTTTTCACTAATCCTAACTTGTCCACAATTTCTATAACTAGGTTATCAGTACTTCCACTGTCAATTATCACTTTACAACATTTTCCTTTGGACTTACATGTAGTCCTAAATAAACTCTTTCTCTGAGCTAGTTCTCCTATCTCTTTTTCTACTTTAAGCTATACTCTTTTTAATAACAAGGATTCTCCTATTTTCGGTGATTCTTCCTTATTTGCAATTTGAGTTTTTTCTTCTTTGCCTTAGCCACATTCACATAGCGTTGATTTGTTGCTTTATTATGAGGACAGTCCCATTCTCCACATGTATAACACTGAATTTCTCTTCCACTCCCAAAGGCCTCCCAATGTATATGATGCAATTCTTTATAGATTCAGTGTATATACATATTCTTCACATTTCTAGAAGTAATCTCTTCTGTTTTCGCAAATATGTAAAAAGTTTCTTCGCAAGAAGTATTCCTTTTGGCATTGTTCATGTTGGGAAAAAAATTATTATAAGCATGTTTTAAGTCCATGTCATTATAGCACATAGATCCATGCACATTCTAGGTTCACTTCTAATCTAGGTACTATCAGGCTACAACAAAGGTATCGATCCACTAAGGTACCATCCAGGCTATCTTCCAAGGTATGCACTCAACTCATCAATGATCCAAGTTTAATCTATATATGTGCACACAAGCACACAAATATATATGTACAAGAGCATGATATTAACTTTTTCAAGCGAGGGTTATCATGTAATCACAAGGAGAACATGTAGGGTTATCAAAACCTTAAATAAGAAATTAAAATTTAGATATTCGAGACCTAGTTAAGGTCACATTCATATTGTAAGTAATCAACTTGGGTTACAGTTTCATGCCCTAGACACTTACAACAACCTTTGCTAGGATTTTATTACAGACCTTAGATATTATCATTGAAACTTTAATATTGAACTTTAGATATCAAACAACTAAGCCATGCTATGGTTTCAACTATAATGGAAGCATCTAGGGTTTCTTTCTCAAGTCCTGGAATCTTATTTAAGCTTTTACTAGGGTTTTTATCATAAACCCTAGATAATATCATCAAATCCGAACAAGTTATGGTTTTATCATATGCCCAACAACAAACCCAAAAGATTAGGGTTTCACTAAAGTGAATAAATATCAAAATATAGTTATTACAAAGGTTAATTTGATCTTAAGATCAAACACATTATCAATATAAGAATCTTTATGATTCTATGGAAAAACCTTAGAGATGAGAGAGTCATTACCAAAATAGATTTTATAGAAAAGATTATCGTACATGTTCATATGATGGGTACATGTTAGAAATCTTAGAATTTTAAACATACCTTGAGTTGCTTCTTCTACAAACTTTGAAAGGACTCCATCTTGAAGGGCTGCATCTTATCATGAAAACATCTTCATGGTCCACCTCCATATGAGTCTACTTTTATTAGAGTGCCCAAAAATCCAACTTGATTACCAAGTCTTTATTCATCATACTCTTCATAATATAATCATATCTTAATTATTAAGTACTTGTAACATTTACTAACAAGTACCACTTGCTGAAAAATGCAGCAAGAAATTCTCAATTTGATTTTGCCTTGATTAAATTGAGAAAATTCGAATTTCCACATCACTAGAAAACTTGGATGCAGTTAAATTGTGTGACATGGCTTGTGTCACCCAGTTTACTCAATAAATTCGAGTTGGAGGAGTTAGAGTTTAGTTTTGCATGTATGATTGCTGAATTGTAATAATCAAAATCAGTTATCTCAAGTTGTTTTCAGTTAAAATAGTTCCAACTTTTGGAGGAACTAGTGGAAGGTCAGTTAAGCAATGGGACTTCAATCAAACTCAGTTATCATCCAGTTAACTGATAAATCAAACCAAAATAGCTAGTGCATGTAGAGAATTCTAGCTACCCAGTTGAGGTGGAGATTCCAAGGTAGTGTAACATCAGTTGTAGACTAGTCTTGAGTGTACAAGTGTTGCATGTAGTCAGATGATCAACCTAAATGAATTGCACAATTAAATTGAGGGAATTTCCTAAATAATAGGGGATAATTCCTCAAGGAACAACACAAGGAAATAAGAGCTCAAGCTAAGGGAAAATTTGACTAAGTCTGGGTTAGAGGCCTTCAATGAGCAGAGAGATACTGCTAAGAAAAGAAATTGTAATACATCTCTATTCATTTGATTAATGCAAGAAGCATTGGGGTTTTTAACAGATTTATTTCCCCAGTTAAAAATACTTGTTGCATGTGTCTTATTCCTTCTTGTATGTATGATTTTTTTTTTATAAATTGTGATGTAATGTCCACAGAGTAGTAGTGTAGATATGTGTCTTGTGATTTTGATTAAAGCTTCATGGGAAGTTGAAAATATATAACCTAATTTATACACCACTAAGCAAAATATACAAGTACATGAGAATAATCATGATTAGGGATTTCATGGAAACTTTAGGATTTCTAGATCAAACCCTAAGTTACCTTTCACAATATCAACACTAAAGTTTGAATTTCAATTCCAATTCTACCCTTACTAGGAGTATTAATTTATCCCTAGACTACCTACAAACCCTAGAGACCAAAAGGTAGTGTTTTTATGAGGAAACAAAATAGAATAGGGTTAGGGTTTCTATTTAGGGTTTCCAAATACCAACTAGGGTTTACACAAAAACTTAGATGCTAATAATCTCTAATGATATGAAGATGATAGACTCCAAAATCCTAGTCCAAATTAGACCTTACATGAAGAAATAAATTATATGTACCTCAAGAAATACATACCTCAATTCTCCAAGATTACAATATTTCTGCCATAAATGTTTCTTCAAGATGCCATGATCTTCTTGATATCCTTAAGAGAGAGAAAAATTCCAACTATGCCAATGCGAAAGGATGCCTTCAAAGGTTATGTAACTTCCATTAATGCCATGATTCTTCCAATGGTAGTGTCAACTCAAGATGCCCTTCTTCAAGATGATGTGATACTTGCTTGTGAGAAACAAAAAAACTTACAATTTTGACTAACTCATTGAGTTTAGGGCTTGCTCCATGTTGCAAAAAATTCTTCTTTTAGTAATAGATATGGTAACTTTGGACACTAGATAACTAATATACTTGCAGCCTTCCATTGCAATTTCAATCCTCAAGATAGGGCTTTCAGTAATTATAAAATTATAAAGAGATTGTCTTTCAGATTATTCACATCATTGAGTTTTGGTCGAAGTTTCGAACCAACTAATGTGGTTCATCCTCACGACAAAGATGAACAAAAAAATCTTCCCAATTGTTTAGATAGAAGAGATGCATCCAAGCCCGAAATTAGCCGCTATGAAATAACCCTTATGAACTAGTCGTTAAGAGAAGGTTGTTATGAATTAGGAATTAGTTAATGGGATAAAATATTAATTTATTTACTAATTTATTATTTATTTTCAATGTCAATGATATAATGTAATAAATTCAATTGAAATAGAATAAAGAATGTTTGAAAATAGGTTAGATTTATGTTATTAATATAATTATTGATAATAACTTCAATTAACTTTGAATAGAAAAAGAAAACTAAAATTAGTTCAAATATAATTACATTTTGAATTATTAGGGAAATAATGAAGATGAAAGAATAAAATGGGAAACAACAATAGAGAAAAATAATAATAAGAAAGGAATGAGAAAATATAAATTAAAAAGATAAAATAAAAATTAAGACATAAAAATAAAATAAAATAGAAAAAAAAAAAAGGAAAATTAAACAATAAAGAGTAGAGAGGCAAGAATCCAACTCATTCTTATTTCTAACCATCATCCGCAGTTGAGATTGAGATGCTTCAACAATATCAATGGCTTCTCTAGCTTTCCAGTGATGGAAATGATTAACGCCTGGCGTATGACCATCTTGGAAATCCTCAATGCAGACATGTGCTTAGATTTTCACCGCTGTTCATCTAAGCCAAGGAACGAGAGTTGGATTGTGCCTAAATGCCCACTTACATGTTCTATGATTATCTAGTTTAATGGAGCGATCGGTTTCAACCAATTTAAGGAATCCACACAGAAAATAATATTAGAACCTTTCATTGTCCTTAGGGTTAACCAGGGTATTTTAAAATCTATAGAGATTTCCTAACAGTATTTATGTTAGGGTCCCTATAGAACTAGTGGGTATTCTCCCTTATTATTATTGTCAGTTAAGCCTCTTATTAATTATTTGTTGTGCCCATGTTGTCCCCATTTTGTTTATTATTGTGCCGCCATAGAAGCCCACTATTGTTATTGTTGTGCCCTTACATTATTATTGTATGTCGACTCTAATTAATATTGTGACCCCTTAAGAGCTCATATATATAGAAAGGAGGTCTTGTCATTTGTATCATCCAAGAATTGTTCATTTTTGTAATGTGAAGGAGGTTGCCCCCTCAAAGAGACTAATTTTGATGTCGTTGATCTATCTTTTCTTCTATTTGGTGAGTTGGTTGCATGACAATTGGTATGAGAGCTTTAGATTCTAGGGTTTCACTGCTTCAAACATGTCATCGTTTCATTTTTGCTATAATTTTGTTTCTATGACATTTCAGAAGCGGAAATTAAAATCCATTTGAGATGAAATCTTGTTGAACCTCAGTATGAATTTCCAATCTTGTCTCGCTACAGTTTTGGAGATATGATCCAAGGAAGTTAGGGTTTTTGCAGGCTCCATAATTATATCTCAAACAGGTGACCAAGGGAAAATCGTCATAACGTTTTCTTTGAGCATTAGATTGAAATTTCATAAAATGTTATAGAAAGAGGATGGAATTTAGTTTTCTATGTATCATTTTTAGGTTCGAAGGTAAAAAAATGACACGTGGAACTTCGTACAAGTTCGCTCTACTGAACAAGTCTATAATCAGGTTATCGTGGGAGACTTGAAATAAATTTTTTTTGGAGAATCCAATCTTATCATACTTGTGGGATTGGAACGAGGACTCATAGGGCTACCACACAACAAAATTTCAAACCTTGGATATCCACAATTACAGAGATACAATAGATTAAATATTGAGCTCCTACAAAGCCAAAAAATGTGTGTAGTCTTTTTAAAATTTTGCACAAGTTTGGTATGAAAAATTAGTTTGAAGGAATTCAAAGGAAATAGTGAAGTATGATTATCATTAATTGATTCCTTGAAGAAAGAAAATGGAAAAACCTAGTAAGAAACTGATGTAGGAGCATCCAGACTTAGGCAACAATGTGATTGCATGTTCACATGTTGTGGCTAACAAGAGATAAATTTCATTGACCTAAGTGGTTAAAATCAGTTTTAGTAGAGAGGGTTGGATCTCTCAAATTGATCTTTACGTCAATTATTGTAATAATTAAATCGTTGTATTATTTTTAGAATGGGAGATAAGTTGTTAGAATAGATGTGTATTAGAGCTTGAGAATAGCGATTTAATAGTTGAGCTGATAAAATAGAGATTGAGTTGTTAATGTTGTTAGGATAGGATTTGATCCATAAAAGAAAGGAAAAAACGTAATGATGGATAGCGGATGGAATAAGAGAGTGAGTAAGGGAAAGATTGAGAGAGAGATAGGGTTTTCGAGTGAAACAGAGGTCAAACAAATTGTCGTAATCAAGCCGAGAGGGCCAGGAATCTAAAAGTTCTATTTTATTGGAATGACTGATTAAGTGTGGTGTTGTGTATTATTCTTGGTGTGAAATCTCTCGAAATCTATGTATCGGATGTTATGCTCCTATACCAATAGGTGTCATATTTCATGATTGACATTGATGAGCTCTAATATGTTCATACCTTTTTGTCTGGTTACAAAGGTTTTCCATATTGTCAAAAAATCAAAAAGTTTTAAAAAAATGTAAAGAAGGTATGCCCTAAAAGAAAAATCAAAGGGCAAAAAGAAAAAATGGTCAAAAAAGTGAAAACAAAGAAACCCAAACAAAAACCAGGAAAGTGTGCAAGTCTAAAATGTCACTACTATTCTATTTTTGCAATAATCTAATGGTGTGCAGCTTATTGACTTATGCCACTAGTGATGAATGGCAAATAGCTCAATCTTGGCTAATTCATGTCTGAATTTACTTGTTTTAGTGAGAGAGAATAAAATCTGACCAAACTGTTCAATCATGGAAGATAAGTAGATAGGTAGAGAAGCACAGGAGCTCAACTGTTAAATTTGAGCCCTTGGATGTTACAAGTGTTGACTTAGGTAGGTTTACCATGAAAAGAAAGAAGATTGAAAAGGGTCTGCCACTCTGAGTGCACCCACCCAAAGAAAGAAAATATTAGGCAAAGTAGGTTGGGTAGGTAGATTGTTGTTGCAAAATGAGACTTGTGAT